>VFFE01007699.1:1902297-1924943 GCA_008921705.1 Burhinus oedicnemus
TGGGAGGGGGGGAGGGAAAGACTGATATGTACAAGGGTACTGGAAGAAGGTGGCAAGGAGGTAGTGGGCAAGAAAGAGCCTTTGAATCTATGATTAAAGTTTCTTCTCTGTTTCACAAAAAAAAGTCAGTAAAGTTTGAATTTTAAGTGCAGAGAAAGTAATTTAAAATAAAGAATGTGATCATCTTAATTGAAGAAAGCTTACTTCCCTTGCCAGGAACTAACTAGAGAACTTGTTACATGGCTTGGAGGCTGCACAGCTATGTTCAAGAGAACTGCATACTCAGAAGGCAGAGTCACACACTCATTCCAGTAACAGAAAGAGTATGATCAATCCATTTCAAAACTCAGGTGTATAAGGAGAATAGATAGAAAGAAGAGGAGGAAAAGCAGATCTCCATTAGTTACTAGTCAGGTGAAATAACAAGGGGAAAAGTGGAAACAGCATAAAAATCCCACTAAGCATAGAAATAGACCTCCATTCGAAAGAAAGAAGACAAGCCAGACAGAAGGAGAAACAGGAAGCCATGAAGTCTTTCCAAAACAGTCTAAATAGAGAGACAACACTTTTACACCATCCTTCATGAGGTCAGCCAGAGTTCTGCCAACTTGATCGCAGTAAGTCCTAAAGGATTTCACATGGAACTTGAGCTCATGACAGTGTTTTTTCTGTTTTACCATGGGGTGCAAGCCTTTAAGCCAGGACACTTGAAGGTACTAAAGGTAAGAAAACAGTGTTTCCACTAGACAGCAACCCATTTACACTTACTAGTTGTTCAGCTGAGTTAAAGAATCTTACTTAAGATTACAGTACCTATTCAAACTGAGCTTTGTAGTCTTGTATGAGTAAGCATTTCCAAACCCAGGGCTTCAGCTGTCCAGAGTCTTAGATAGATGTACTATAGTTAAACCTGCCATGTCACTCAGAGTATATGTTTACATGTCTACAAGTCCCTCTGCCTCCCCGCCAGCAAAAGTATCTACTTACTATCCACAAAAGGTACTATTTAGTTCAGACATGAGGAGTTCAGTTCTATCTTCATCAACCTCTCTAACCTTGTAACAAGCAGAGGTTGCATATCTGATTTATTGCAAGCTTCTGCTGTCACTGATGAGTACAGCAGCAGACCTAATGACAAAACTTGTTGGATCTGAGATTTTAGTTCATGAACAGTCTTATTTAAACCAGGGACACACAATACAACTCATGTGAAAACAGTGATAGGATCACACACGACAAATCCAGAATATGAGGCAGAACCGCTGGATACAAGAAACATGTTGCACATACAGCCTCTCAACCTGCTCCATCCTTAGAACTACACTACAACACTCACCAGCCCCCTCTTTTCAGATCTTCTGTGAGTCCCATTAATTTTGTATTTAGCATTTCACAGCAAGTTAGTTTCTACTTCCACAGTCTCTAGACATAAGCTGTGTTGATACCCATGTCTTCCAGTGAGAGGCCAAGTTCTCATGACATAGAATATGTCATGAGAATATAAACCCAAGAAGTTCTATTCTAGAAAGCTCACACATTTCAAAATTTAAGAGCTTATTTTAATCCAAGGTATGGCAGCTGTAAAGTCCAGTTTATAAAGGGCAAGTTGCTGCTGTTAAGTCTTCATATGTACAGTGAAAACAGTCAGTTAGTGCAAGTTTCTAGTCAGTAGGGCTTCCCCACTGATTCCAACAGCTTCTTTCTCTCTTCTGCTGAGGGCATCTCTGGTTTCACACCATTTCTCCTCCTTTGCATCATAATGTCATGCTGAAAATAGAAGAAAGTGACCATGAGAACACAGATTTCTCAGGAGTCTCTGCCTCTGAGCTCCAAATGAATAAGATTCTTTAATAGAAGTACTCTTTACATATCAAGAGCCAGATACTGTAAGTCTGATTAACTGATAACTAAATGTACTCGTATTCAATTGACGACATCTGATAGTTTACCTTGCTGCTTCAGAAGACAGTGAAATTACAGTATTCCCATTACACTATATAAGACTAATGTGCAATTGTCTGTAAGGAGTTTTTTTGGTAGTTTGCACAATTAATGACTGAGCTACAAGTCTCTTTACTACTATGGCATAAGGAAAGAAAATAGCAGAGAACAGTTTAACTGCACATAGTTCCTCATGATACTTTTCTACTGCAAGAGAGAAGGAAATAAAGATACCACCAAATAAAAATGAACTCTTCCTAAGATTTATCTTCGGTCAAAGTACACATGACCCAAACCAATGGAAACACAGATGAATTTACCCTAACTCAGAACTTTTCCATTATATCCATTTAAAACAGGACTTATCACTAGAAATATCTAACTCACATTCAGAGGGAAACATATCAGGTACTGCAAGAACACTGACTCACAATTTAAGAGGGTAAACTTAGGAGAACCAAGTGAAGTACTTTGATGTGCATGTGCTTAAGTCTTCCAGCACCATGTACCAAGACTACCTGAGCCTGTAAGTCACTATAAAAACATTAGCAGTCAGCACTAGCTAAGTCTGAAGAGTTCAGAAGGCAGTTTGTCAGAAGTAACGTACTTAAAGCACAGTATGGAGTAAAATTTAGAAAAACCTACTACGCTCACCCAGAATTTTCTGCAGCTTTTGTACTTCAAAAAATAAGCAGTACACATATCCTTGTTATAGTTGTTGTCATCCATACATTTTCTAGAGGCATCTGTTTCCTTTAATAGGGAAAACATACTTCAGAGCCGAGGGAAGTTAATTGTGCTCAGTGTCTAAAAATTCTAACAAGTCACAGAATATCTATGAAGATAGGAGGCAGCTTCTCAGATGAAAGAATACTATCAAAGAGAGTAGAGGAACATCTATCACAAAGGATAATCAGTAATTCCAAGAAATGACTTCATTTAGAGATAACAGACATTAGTACTCTTTAAATAGTAAGGATAGAGTCCACAGAATACTTATTTACAAAGATTCTTGGTATAACCCACAAAAGACACTTTAAAAATCAACCAAGCTTGTCTAACCAGGATTTCAGGCTCTGGTTTTACAGACAGAAAATTGCAGAGATTACTATCAGTTGTACCAGTACTATTTATGAGGAATTACTGGTTGTTATTTCACACTTACTATAACAGATGGTTTTCAACTTTTCCCATCTTCAGACCCTTTAAAAAACTCTTTATGCAAAATGCCAATGCAAGAGTGTTATCCATAAAAAAATCCTCTAGAAATTGCATTATTGAACTTTGAAACATACAAAGAGAAATCGCAATTTGATCATCTTACCGCTACACATGGATTTATATCATGGTCTCTAAGCTGTTGTGCATGCCTCGACATTCTTGACAGACACTCGTACCTTGACTAGAAACAGAAAAGAAACAGGTTAAGTATCTACCTTGAATAGCAACTCAGGATTAAGTCAGAACTGCAGCATGTAATAAAGGCCTTCCAATAACATACAGAGTTTGGTTGTCTTTAAAAAACTACCATCACAAAACTTCTTTTGCAAAATGTTATTTCAAAAGCACTAACAGCAAGACAACTGAAGCAAGCTTAGCCTGTCACCAAGACTGCTGATCCCCTGATAAATTCCTGCAGAAAATGGAGCCACTATGGTGACTCTCATACCAGCTTGTCATAGTGCCGAGGAAGTGAACGTGTCTAGAAGAAACAGCTCCACAGAACCCGTTCACAGCCAACACACTGTAGACACTTCCATTAGTAGTGCAGGGGAGCAATATACAAGTAAACTTTTCCGGATTTGTGCCTACTCCTTAGCTGGATCACATCTGGGTCTTCACTGAGCTTTCCCAGGTGTAACAAGTGCCCAACCATCTCCTGTGTCGCTGTACCAGATACTTTAACAGAAAAAGAAACGGTTTCACCGCAAGGAGGGACCAGATCCACCTCCACTGTGTGTGACAGCTTGAATCACACTTTTCACCTGTTTAGTAGTTTCACGCTGACTCTAGGAACTTTAAGCTTGAGAGACAGAGTTCAGTGCCAATAACCTACACTGATCCAAGACGACATCAAGATGAACAGCAGACCCTCATTCCCTTTACTAATTCCCATACATTGCCTCTGGCATACATATAGCCATGCAGGTATTTGTTCCAAACAAATACTAAATCTAACCAAAAATAAATTAATGTTGACCAGATGGCTGTTTGAGCCAATGCAAGCAGAAACACAGGACTGAGGAAGAGCGCTCTTTGCAGCAAATTAAAGTACATCTGATGAAGGAAACTGTGAAAGAACATCCTTGCTTGATCTTGTTGGGTGTTTTTTTCCTAAAGACATTACTCCTAATTGCAAACTTAAACCTGTTTCTGTTCATGTCTGAGACTGGTAACTGCAAGTTTGCAGTAAAAATTCAGTTTTGCTTGATATCAGCAAACAAAAAATCAGATACTGTTCTTAGTAGCTCACAGTCAGAAAACAGTATTTTAGATGAAGATTCTTCTTTGAGTAAGAGTAAGCTATTTCAGGTGAATAAGCCTTAGATTTTACGTCCTGTGCAAGCATACTCTTCTGGTCCTTGGAATATTTTTTGCATTCCACATGATCATTTTCTGCAAATGGGCCTTGTAAAAAACAGCATCAAGAAACCTTTCCACTTACCTTTGAGAACTATCCAGTGTTTAAGTTAACTTTACAAGCTAGGCAAACGTTTGCTTTTTTGTGGGTGCAAGAGGCTTTTGATTGGGCACTTCCAACTCTAACGGAAATACAAGCATGTAGAACAATAGCATCATCCAGACTTCAAGGAAAGCGGGGGGAAAAGAAGTAGAAGAAAACAAAAGCAGCATATCACATTGCCTCATCTAAGTCAGTACCACAGACACAACGTTTTTACAGGTTTGTCTGCATCCATGTTACAACCGTTTAATTGACATTGGAGGTGTAAGTACCACTAAAGCAGACATGCCTCAAGGTGTACAGTATCAGACTGACTTCAGCCTTACTCTCTAGAAGAGTACTTGTGAGTTGTAGCATGCGTCATCAGCATTCATTATACAAACTGCAATTAACATTTTCAGTGTGGTTACATTAGAGTTTGTAACCGTGCCCAGTTTAAGGACCAATGCACACAATGCATTAAATACCTACTTAATAAACAGGCGGTTCAGGTTCTCACGAAGCTGCTTAGTTTAGAGTAGACAAAAGCTTCAACATACTTAGCACTACCAAAAAGGTCCGACAGCTCCTGCGCGTGTTCCTCTCTTCCCCCTCTCCCAAGTACTTCAGGATTTGAAACATTATCAGCTAGAAGGGCAGGCGGGTCACACCGAAACGCTGCTGTGTGACTGAATGAGCAGTTGAGCAGGAAGCGAGCTCTGCACATGCACAGGCTGGCTGCCCTTCCTGCTCCCACGTTACAGGTCTGAGCCCGACCACAACCAAAGGCTCGTCTATTCCACAGTTCTTAATTACACTTTAACACATTAACAGTTGTAAACTGTACCACAGAGAAATACATTTGTTGCTAGCACTCTTTAACCCTAGGGCTTTTTCAGTTCATTAACCATCAGGATATTTTTCTACAGGCTCCCTTCTATTTAAGAGTGTTTGGGTTTTTTAAATGCACACATACGTACAACATTGCTAATTATGCTGCAATACAGACCAGCTTATCAAACCTTAAACCCCAGAGTGAAGACCGTATAAAAATCCTCCGTTTTTTTATCGCTATTACGGCGGGACAAGAGGGGTGAAGCTGCCGGCGGGTCCGGGCGCTCGGCACCGCTGAGCTGCCTCGCCCGCCTCAGCCTCCAGAAGAGGGCTGGGGGGCAGGTCAGGTGCAGAGGGGACAGGCGAGCAGGCCGCCACCGGGCCGGCCAGCGCCGGGGCAACGCCGGCGCCCGCCACCCAGCCCCTGCCTTCTCCCACCGGCCGCGGGGCTTGGGGGGGGCGGGGGAGCCCCGGCGCCCCCTTCCCCCTCCCCGCCTCGCCTAGCGCGGGTAACGGCCGTCGCCCCAACGGCCGCCGGTGCCCAACGGCCGGCGCGCGCAGCCGCCCTCCCTCAGCACCACCTGCCGCCAGAGAGCGGTGCCCGGGCCCCGCCGCGCCGCAGCCGGGCCCCCCGCGCCGTCCCCCGGCCAGGCAGGGCTCCCCCAGCCCGCGGGCCGGCGAAGAGCGAACGAGCCTGCCTCCCGTCCCCCGGCGCGGAAAGAGGGAAGCGGCACCCGGTAAGGCGAACGGGCAGCGCGGGTCGCCGGCGGCGGCACTCACCTCCGTCGCCGGCCGTGTCCGCGGGAGCCCGGGGCGGGAGGGGGGCAGCCCGTCTCCAATTCGAAAGACGTCAGCGGCTCGGGCAGCCCGCTTAAGTACGGGCGCAGCCTACCCCGCTCCCGGCCTCGCGGCTCCCCCCGGCCCAGCGCCGCCGCCGCCCACGCCCCGGCGGCGCTGAGTGGCAAGGCCGGGCCGCCAATGGCGGCTGCGGCGGGCCCGTCCCGGCCTTGAGCGGCGCTTCCTTCCACCAACGGGGCGGGCGGCGCGGGCCGCAGGCGCCGGCGGCGGGGCGCGGCCGCGGCCCTGACTGACGGGGGGAGGCGTCCAACCCGCGGTGCGTGTGGGCGGCGGGCGGTGTGGGCGCGGCGTGTGCGGCAGGCTGGGCTGCACCGCAGCGCATACACTACAATGGCTGCTGGAAAGACGGGAAAGCAAACAATTTCCAGGCCCGCCGCGTCCAGCCCGAAATATGGGGAAAAAATTACAGAAAAATCGGAGAACACTGTAAAGGGTGGAAACGGGGCGCAGAGGGGATGCTGAGGCTCCCGCGGTGAGTCTGCTGCGGGTTTGGGGGGCAGGCGCCGGGGTTTAGCAGGGAAATATCAGGGTTATTTAAATTATGAAGGGGGAGGAGGAGAAGGAGGGGGGAGAGGAGAGAGGAGCAGCGAGCAGTGAGGAAAAGTTTGTGTTAACCATCCCTGCCTTCCATCCCTCTCCCCCCATCTCCCGCAGCCCCCCGCCGCCCCGCGTCGGACCCCCCCGGAGGGGAAAAGCAGGGGAGGGGAGGCGAGGCGAGCGGTGCCCCCCTTCCCCTCCCTCGGAGGGAGAAAGAGATGATTTTCAGAAAAAAACCTCTCTCAGGAGTTTCCTCCACTCCTCCCCTCCCTCCCCGCGGCGCTATGTTGGTTCGCGAGCGAGCGGGCGAGGCAGCGGTCTGCCCGGGGGACGGCAGGAGGGCGCGGGGTGCCCGCCGCCGACCCCCGCGGCGGGCCGGGGCCGCGGCGGCGGCGGCGCGGGGCAGGGGCAGGAGCGGGAGCGGGAGCTGCGCGGCCGCCCCCTCCCCTCCTCGCCTCTCCGGAGCCTGTGCTGTGAATGCAGTGACAGCGGCGAGAGCGGCGAGAGGGAGCGGAAGACATTAGAGACCGCGGTGCCGAAAAATGAGGGAAAAAATTAATATAAATTCGCCCCCCGCCTCAAACCGGCCGAATTTCGCACAGAAATTTCCCCCGTGGACCCGGCTACCCGTGGGGTGTCCCCCGGACCTGGCGGCTGCGTCTTTGGGGGGATCCGGAGTGACTTTGGGGCACTCGACCCCCCTTTCCCGTCGTTTTTTGGACAAAAGTTTTTTTTTTCGTAATAAAGAAACGAATTTGCCTGCTCTCCCCCTCCGAGTGGCCCAGAAGCTTTTCCCTTCCCCATCGGTGTGTGTTTAGAGAAAAGTGTGAACCCAAGTAAGTGCCGAGTCGTGTTGCATTGGGGAGGGGGGTTTGCTAACTGAAAGCAGGAGAGATCCGGAGAGAGAGAGAGAGAGAGCAGGGACAGCTTGTTGTCAGTATCATAAACAACCAAAATGGAGGGAGAACTGAGGCATATAACAAAATAAAAATCAGAAAAAAATGCCAAAAAATACCTAAAAATCGGGGCTGCTCCCCCTTTTCTTCCTCAAGGTAACAGAATAAAACCCGTGTCTTCCCGAGACCGTTTTAAGGTTTCAGGGAGCAAGGAGTTAATATTTATTATTTTTTTTTTGTTGATGAATTCTGTGGAAAGGCAAAAGCCTCTTATAACTCGCCACCGACAATGAGAAAACGTGAAAATCCCTTTCAGGGGAGAGAGAGGTAGGGGGAGATGATAGTGCAGAAAGTGCATAACTTGGGGGTAATGTGGAGTGATCCTAGATAAGATAAATGCTGTATGTGCTGCTTTATAACTTCCTTTTTTAATGCTTTTTTGTATGTTTGGGGGGGGTTTGGAGACGGGGGCTCCTTTCTTTTCCTCTTTTTTTTCCTTCTGGGGTTTTTTTTTTTTTTTTTCGGACCGGAATGCAATGCCTTTGTAGTGTCACTTTCCTGATCTAATTAGGATGTGTGAGGCAAAGAGTAAACCTTTCCGGTTTATAAAGTGCGTTTTCGTTGCCTTTGAATTTCAAGTTTTCCTGGTGGCTCCCTCCTCTATTTAAACTGGATTCTTCAGAGTGGTGTGGGGTTGAGGTAATGCTCCATAGGGAAAGCAGAGAGGGCTCAGGGGCAGGGCACCTCTTCTGCGGGTGGCTGCTGATTTCCCTGGCACGTTCAGTTCACCTGTTTGTCTCCTACAAAGAATGTATTCTGCAGTCTCCTCGTTTTATTTATATAAAATAATGATGCCTCATCTCGCCTCACGTTGAAGTTAATGCGAAAGTGCTGCTGATGTTGGTTCCACGTGGGATCAGGGACATAGCAGGGCATTTTAAAGAGACAGCTTCTCTTTTCCTAGGGTTATCATCACCTCTGCAGCACCTCTGCCTCTAGCAGAGGGGTGGTTCGTTGTTGTTTTTTTTTTAATGGAAAGGTATCAAATCAGCCCTGGTCTGATAAATTAAGACAGGATAATAGGGGAAAACGTGCAGATTCGTTTGGATCAAAGCAATTCTTTTGTGCGTAGCAAGTCTTCAGGGGAGTTTTCTTGGTGTGTTAATTAAAATGCTGTGTTTTGGAGAGCGTTTTTTGGAGTGGGTATTGCAGAAATGAAATAGTCTCACGTTGTTTAATATTAAAATCTGGTGCTGTTCTGCTAGCTATGAATTCCCTGGAAGGAGACCTATGCGCATAGGGCAATTTCACAGGCATTTTGTAAAAGTTGTGGAGTGCAGTATTTTTACTTTGAATAAATTCAGTTTTGTTGGGGACACCTGAGTTTGTTAACAAGTATTGTAGAGCTTCTTCTATACTTAAATCTTCTGAACAGTCCCAAAAGGTTTTGAAAGTAGTGAAAATAACTGTAGGTTTTAATTGGCCAAACTAGGGGCTTTTTACAAGTACACCTTAGCTGTGTAATTATAACATCACTTGGAAGAATTGCCTCTGGCTTTGCTTAAAAAAAGAAAAACCACCCTAACTGCGGTCCAGTTTCATGTATATGTGTGCATGTGTGTGTGCATGCATGCTTTTAGCATGGGTTCTGGCTGATACAGTTTTTTGCTTAATTTTTAGCTTGTAAATGTTTAACTGTAATGATGTGAAATGCTCTGCTTGTCCCTATTATCTCCTGTGTATTTTAATTTTCAGTGAAATATCCTATTAAAAAAATTAACATCACCTATTATCATGGCAATTTGATATCTTTATGAGGAGTTATGGTGTTTCCTTTATGCATGCCTTGTTTTTGTAGTCTTTGTATTTAATTCTAAATTAGAAATTGCATACAGGTATGTGATTCTTGAGAGGGAATATGAAGTACTGAACTTATAGGGAGGCTATTTCAGCAAATGTTTTCTTTGAACTTGTGGAAATTGAGTATCAGTTGTGATAGCCCTCTGTGTTGAATAGCATGTGTTCTCAAATGATCTGTACCTTTTCTGCAAGTGTGACCAAAAAAGCTGTTGCACAGTAGTTGTTGACTAGGGTAGTCTTGTGATTAGAGATTTTGGAAGAAAGCTCAAAATTTTCCAGCGACTCACAGTTGTGAAAATTAAATCACATTAACTACTCTTAGGTTAGAAAAAAAGGCTCACTAAAGATTAATCAGTTTGTATAAAGGAATGAAATTGAACACTTTTCCAAAACTGTCTTTTATGATTTAGAGATCCCATTCATAGTTAGCAAAAATTCATACTTCAAAGTTCCTTTCCAAATATTTCTTACACTGGTCTGTTCTTTTTAATGACTGAAATAACATTATCCTGAAATGCATAAAAATTTGATAGATCAATAGCAGTACACCATGTGGTGGTGTTTTCAATGTACCAGGGTAGATAGATAGTAGTAGATGTACAGAACTAACTTTAATAAACTGGTTAATGGTACTGAGAACAATATTTAAGAACTCTTCAAATACTGTGTCTGTGACCATCAGTATGAAGTGTTTAATGTGTTACTGCATTTTAACCTAATTACAAACTTCTAAATCATTAATATTGTAATGCTGAAAATAGGTATAGGCATTCATAATAACAACATGAAAGAAGCACGTGTTGTGGAATATATTTATTGACTTACAGTTATGTACTACAAAGTAAATTCAGTGTATCCAACCATAGTACAAAATTCAGGACATAGGCAGGAGGAAGAGGAAAGGGTGTTCTCACAGAATTTGATACTCTTCTAAACTGGGTTTAATTTTAAGGTATAATCCAGCTGGTGGTAATAATAGCAGAAGATAAATGTTGTTCAGGATTGTTTTTTACAAACTTACTTACTCTCTTTTTGTAGAAAACTGAATTCTTCTTACAGGGATGATGTGGTGTTTAATAAAAATAGAAGTAACTTTCAAAGCTTCCTTGCTTCTAAGAGTTAAGATAATCTTCTCTATTATATGTTGTTCTGGTTCTATACATGATTCATTATGATTTTTTCAAGATTTTCTAAAATTAAAACACCTGAGGAAACAAATACTGTGGGCTGTTGTTGGTAAAGTCACCCTACTTTTTGTAGGTAAAGTAGGGAGCTGTAAATGCATTAAAATCCTTCTTAAGATACTTATCAATCCTATTCAATGAAGTTTAAAAGTTAATAGCTACAGTATTCTACAACAGTACAGCAAATACAGGAATCTAAATTGACATGCATTCATCTTTTCTTGAATGCTTAGTTCAAGTGTGTCTATTGATGTGTACTTTTCATTTAGCAATTATCCTGAAAAATTAGTTTCCCAATGTGTAACTTTGAGATTTAAATTAAGAAACTTTTAAAAAGTTTGTGTAATTCCAAAAGGCACAGCATACAGAGCGCAGCCACTTCTAATGGTCGTCCATTTCTGCAGCTAGTCAGTCAAAATGGTGCCCTTAGGTCTCCTCCTTTCAGGGTAGTGCATGTGTTTTAAAATTAATGGGTTAAAGAGGGCACTGCTGATGTTCTAAATAAACCACTGTTTGTAGCTGTTCAAGGTTATTTTGTTAAAAGAGATGTTTTATTTCAGAGTCTAAAACAAAAGCTTTTTAAATTTTGTACCTATAACCTCTTAGACGTTTAAAACCAGTTTTTGTCAGCAAATACTTTTTGGGAGGGTTCTTGAACAAGTCTGTTTACTAAGGGGAGATATTCTGGAAAATGGGAAATATGTTAGAGCAATTAGACCATTCTCAAATCAGTGTAGAGTTAAAAGGAGCTAGCAGTCACCACCACTGAAGTGACAGAGCACTTGCTTGCAAGGAGATGTGCTCCAAATATCTGCTACTAGTGAGGATTTAGCTTGCATTGCTTTTGAAAGAAATGTACGATATCTATCCACTGAACTGTTAAGCATCTTTAACCAATTACCAAATGTTTAGGTAGCCTTAAAAAACTATTTAAAAATAATTCAAATATTAGAACAAAGTAACATTTTGTATTGGTCAAATGTAAAATGTTTAAATTTCTGAAGTGTAGGGTTGGGTTTTTTTCTCATTTATCTGACCATTTTGATAATAGAGAGTTGTGTATTTTTCCTGCTAATCGAAAAATCATATCTGGAATTTAATTAAATTTATATTGATTTTTAAATTGTGGGAACTTGTAACTTTAATGTAAAACATTGATTAACTCTCAATATAATCACTTGTACAGCTGCCTATATTTTATTTTTAATTTTTCAAGGTATATAGTGACCCTTTATCTGAAATTGAATAGATTGCAGTTACTAACACATTTTAAATGAACAATTGTCCACCAGACATCAAATGCAAAAAATTGTAATTGTACACAAGTTATGGAAACCTAATATTGAACAGAACCGGTCACTGTTACTGCAAGTTCAGTTTTACTTTTATTTAGATTGGCTTGTTAAAGTATTTTTTGTCTCCTTCAGTACCAGTGTTCACCTGTTACTGTTTCATCTTAGAAGGGCAAATTAGCAGAAATGAATAGAATTTGAGGGGCTTTTTAAATTTTTGACAAGATATAATATACTTTTAAAAATAGTTATGTGATAACAGTTATAAAGGATGGGGCCTTCTCATAGGATATATTAAAATTGTTAATATTTAAATGGACCCTGCATGTCTTGTAAACACTTACTGCAGGATCATGGCATTAAAATTAGCCACCTTACATAGGGTTTTGAGATGACTGCATAAGTACATACTTAACAGTGAAGAGTAGGAAAGTCTATATAGTTATTCTCATGTTGAAGGAATAAATCAATTTCTATTATAGCCTTCTTTGTAATAACTTCTGTCCCTTTCCTAATTCACTGTCTGTCTAGAGTGTAGAGATACCTTGTCAAATACGTTAAAATACACAGCCAGAGTGATGGGGCTATTTTACACATGCCCAACCCTGGCAGTTTTGATAGACTTACAAGGGGGCACAAAGAGAGTAGAATGTGGCCCAATGTGCATAACTTTATTTTATTTGTTTAAAGAAAAGGGGAAAAGAAAAAAACCCAGGGCTGAACTAGTATAAAACCAAAAAGTGAGACAGATAAAACAAATGAATGTAGATAAGCGTGGCTATAATACACAGAACAGTAACTCAAAACTCTGAAGTACAATAGCTCAAATCAGCTTTGAGAAGTCAAGTGGGAATCAGGAAAGTAAAACCCAGAATTGCCATCAAATGCAATTAAGAAATAACTATGTAAAGGAACTTGGAAAAATGCAAAAACTAACTGTTACAGTAAACTGAATTGCTATAATCTTCTTTTGCACTTAATGTGCTAAATTCCTCTCTCAAAGGAGAATATCCCTAGAAATCAGATTAGAAAGTGTTTAAAGGGAATTATTTGTCAAAGTTGTTTTTTTTTACTACAGTTAGGGTAACTAATAATAATCTCTTCCATATTGCTAAAATACTTTATTTGATATCATTTAACCGTGCAGATTGCAGAGACTTACTTACGTATTTTACAGGTAATTTACCTGGTAGCCTGACACTGTGTATCACTAACTTTCACCCTAAAAGCTTTTCTTTATGGTTTGGGTCACATTACACTTTGGAGACTGCCGAACTGAAGTATTTCTCATGAAATAAGATGTAGATGGTTGATTTTGTCTTATGCACATTTACTGTGAATTGCCAAGTAATCAAAAAGCGAGGAGAATGTCAGAAAGCTTATCTTCCCTCTTCATTTATTGAGTATGTATTTGTATACTACAGGGTATCAGATTTACTAGTGCATGAGTTCTCTAAAAAGCCCTGCAAATCATCTGATTCTGAATTAATGAGATCTCATTACGCTAAATGTTTGAACAGCAGAAAGACCCTGTGTATGCAAATCAGATTTTACTGTCCCCAGTACTTGTCCCTTCTAATAAAACTGTTTATTGTGTGGTATATGTATTTATCATGAATGTTACATTTATATGTAATATAGATACACACATGCACACATTGTAAGGAAACATCTAGCTGTTCAGGGAGAATGTCGTATCTTTTGAATCAGTTGTGATATTGGATTATTTTTTTTTAAACAGACCTTTTAGAAGAAAAGGCAGAAAGAGAGATTCTGGTAGCTTACTATTAAATTTCAATCAAGCCTGTGTAGTTAGTAATAAAACATTTACAAGTTTGTAAATGTTGAGTTTCTTCAAACTCATACTGTCACGTGTGGAATTTTCATTTACACTAATTGTGCATTTATTACAGCTGTCTACATGCAAGGCTTAATAATAATACTGTATTTATCACTTGGAAGTATTGATACAATATAAATATGTAAAAGTAGAAATTACCTACAGCTGTTCTTATGTTTTCATAAGATGATACACTACAAAGGCATAAATTTATGGTGTTAGCTACCTGTTATCTGTTACTGGTGCTCTTCCCCTCACAAGTACTTTAGGAAGAGTGAGTATTAAGCTAAAATAAAACAAATGTAAAATCCTGTCAGGGTTTTGTGCACTGTTTAAAAGCCAAACATAGACATTGTTCAATCTTACTTTGTTCAGGGGAAGTTATTGTGGTCAATACATGCATAATTTATTTCATCTAAGAGACTAGGAAACTGTGAACCATGTAGCTTAGAGAATAACTTAGACATAGCTGATCACAATAAATGCCAATTAAATTGAATCTGTAGGGTTTTTTTTCCTTTGTGACTTGACAGTTTTCTTTAATACTTTTGAATAGTGGGATTGTGTTTAGAGTAAACCACTTCTAATTATACACCATCACAAACATATAGCTTATGGCTATATTTTAATCAGTTTCAGAAAAAGTAATAAAAATATTATTGCATCTGTCAAAGGATGGTGTTGCTACATGCTATTTTAAATGGTGCTTAAGTACAGTTGTAAGCATACCAGTACAATGAAATCAGCTGTATTCCTAAATAACAAAGTTACATTATTTGTTACTTAAAAAGTTACCGAGAATTATAATATGTTAATTATCCTAATTGTTCAGGCTGGTTTTAATATGTGTTGAAATTGCTTTAAAAAGCATATATGAAATATTTATATCAAACTCATTTAATTTCTCATTACTTGTAAAAAGTAATGTTTTCCCTGTTGTAATTTTAAAGGGTTTTTGTCTTAACTCTCGCACAAGTGTACCCTTTTCTTTTGGATACACTCTTTCCTGAACCCAGCAGTTCTTTCACTTATTTAAAATTCTTTCGTTCTCTCAAAATGAATTTGTGTCCTGTTAAGTGTTGATATTGATCATTTTTGTACTACAGAAATTGTGCTGAGTAGTACTGTGGGATTAACTTGTACTGTTGATGCTACAAGTATAAAAATTGGGTGTAGAGTAACATGGGAAACTTAATCATAGTGGTATTTGGATGATGGGAATAGTCCCAAACTGTGTTAAACTAGCCTATGAGAAAAGGATGTCAGGTTTTGCAGCCTTGTAGCATTAATCAAATATGTGGTATCACTATTTCTCATAAGAAATGCTCAAACACACTCCTAGCATCAATTGCTATAGGAGGCAAACAGAAATCTAGATTACACTTTCAGAAATGATAAACTATGAAATAAGTTTCTTGGAAAAAAACCTGCTGTTAGAGGTCTACCCTGTAGTATAATATTATTTTATCTTTGAAAACTTGACCATTTCAGAATATTTGAGAACAAGTAAGTCCATCTTGAGTAATACATTTTGGTTTCTAGTAGTTTTTATCTATGCATCATGTAAAACAAACTTCTTACTCTTCATTATACTTAAATATTTGTACTACATTTAAGCAGTTTTTAACTGCATTGATTACTTGTTCATTTGATTGGAGTAGAAAGGTGCTTTAGTTTGGGGAGGTGGAGCATGTATTATTATTTTGTATTTTTCTGTAGTTTGCATTATAAAAATACTGAACATAAAAGGAGACTGGATCTTTCTTCAAGCCTTGGGTGAAAAGGGAGGTGTGGTCAGGAAAGGGCTCTAATGACTTAAATCACTGCCCCTCAGTCTTTCAAAATATTTAAATCTTATGAATTTGTGATTTCAGTCCCACAGTAATGTTGCAACCGCAAAACTGATAATATATTCAGTTATCTTGAGAGGAACTCCACAATTCTTTGTTAGGCAGACTGAATTCCCTAAAGGTTTTGTCTGAATAAGTACTTGAGTATTGTGCTGTTTGTTCCAGTTTTCAACAGGAATCAAGCCATAGAAAGTCTCTCAAATCTGAGCAAACCCTCAAAGACTTCATGGATGCCCTAAACCTCCCTTGTTCCTGTCACAGTTCTAGTTGTTAAACTGTCGTTGAAGGTCAAATAATCCTTTCTGCTAAGCATCCAACTTTTATCATAAAGGAGGCAGTTTGATGTTTGGTGGTAGCTTTACCATAAAGGTTTTATGGAGGTAGCTTAATGAAAAAGCTTAAAGGCAGGCAGAAATTTGCTGTCAGGTTGCAAGTGCTCTGTAACTGTTACGTGAAGTAGTACTTAAATCGCATTTGTTTCATTGAGATAGTAAGATTCATAGTTTGAAAAAGATGGAGCTTAACTGATTTGTTAATTCTTCCTTCCCAAATAAATGTAAAAATTTGCCACCACTTTTGCTGCCAAGTGTTCTGAAGATTATTCATCCATATCTATCTATCTATCTATCTAGATGAAAATATATATATATGTATGTTTATCTTCAAACTTCTTGTAACTTAGGCCAAGATTGTAATGTGTTTGTATCTCTCTTATGAAGAACTGTTACTTAGCAACTTTGTGAATAAATGATACGATTTTGTGTTTGGGGGTACATCTGAGAGAGTATGTAGTCAAAAATATGTATACTCACCCCTTGTGCATGGCAGAGCTCAGGCCTGAAGAGCAAGTATTCTATCTTCTTGCTTTGGGTATTTTTAGACTGGTTATATGGAGATAAAAATGTATTCTTTTTTTTTCCCCTCCACTTGTTGCATTCATCAGTTGTTTAGGAAGTCAGTTTCTTGATATTTTTTGAGTATGTTAGTGGCTGGCAAAGTTATTAAATGACGTGAACTACAGAATTTGTAGATGGAAGAGGGAGACTTTTTTCCTTTCTGATCTTGACCAGATTATTTGGAAGTTTCCTTGGCTTCTTCAGCAGTGCTTTGCTATAAATCAAAACAAATTAAATTGAACAAACAGTAAATAAAAATGCATGTCCCAGGTTCCTCTGGCAAAGCTTGTTAAAATCCAGTTGGATGCTGACAATTCTTTAAACTGTGACCTTCAAGATACTCAGCCTCTGCTTCGTGCTTTCCAAATATCATAATTTCCATCTATCAAATTCTAGGTAGGTCATTAGTAAATGTACAGTAGTAACCGTATAGTCTGTAATGCTGACATTTTAAGCCTGTCTCAGAATGAGAGATCTATGTTAAAGTTGAAACGCTTCTCAGGGAGTGAGTGGTATTTCCCCATCTGTGTTTTTTTTGTTGTTGTTGGGGTTTTTCTTGTTTTTTGGTTGTGTTTTTTTTTTTTTTTAATTTTAACATGCATTTGAGATTGTTTCAGGTGGCACTCATGAAAAGGGGTGATCTTTCAGGTTGTCAAGAATCAAGCTGTTCAGGGTTTTTTTAATAAGTTAAAACCAGTATTTTTTTTTAGCATTCGGAAACTGGTGGTCATTGAGGGTACATCATGGAACAGTAGAGTCATGTGCTGCTCAGCAGGGGATGCTGCTTAATGATGGAACTGCAGTGTCCTGAATGTGGAAGGAGCAGACTTGCAGTGAAGGATTGGTCCCTTTCTACAGTGTGGACAGGAAACTGCTTTACTCTGACTTTTACAAATAAATTAATTATTTGGAATAAGATCCTTACTTCACTCACTGAAATTTTCATTTTTCCTGCAGTATCAAAAATGGACACCTCACAATGGATTTTTACAAGTCTGTCAACTTGAAAGGGCAATTAATGTAATCACATATGAAGTTAGAGTGTTTGAAAAGGACAAAAACCCTTTTACTAAAGATCTTGGAAAAATATTTTAATTGTCTTGAAAGCAAAGGAAAATAGTATACTAATCTGATGATATTTTTCAATCAAGTAAATAATACTTAAATGTCGTGGAAGATTGATTTAGCAATAGCTTGGATCTCTCAGTAAGGAAATGTGTGTTATAGTAATATACTTATGAAAATAATACATGATGTACATTTAGAAGGATGTAGTTTTCAGTAACAAAATCATCAGAACTTGATGAAAGCAAAAAAAAAAGATGTATGTTGTGGCCATGTACATCCATAACTTTATTTTTGAGGTTAAAAACGTTAGGTACCTAGACATGCATAGGTATTGAGAACTGTGCCATGATTATTTCTGGGAGCTGTACAAACACAGAACTCTTCTACTGCATTCAGATTCTGCATGATAAAGTGCTTTCTAAAGTTGGTGAGTTTGTTGGTTTTGTGGGTTTGAATGTAGAATTAAAAGTGATACATAGAAAAGTGATATGGTACTGACTTAGTAGCACACAATATTTTAGTTCAGTGTTGGAAGTGTATGTTGTAAAACCTGAATGTAAATGTTACATGGCTGTGGAGTTGACTTTCTAGTAATGTGGATTGTAACTAGGAAAACAAGTGTTTTGTTTTGTCAGAATTACCATTTCCTTCAGGTGTATTTACCTTTAACTGAATTCTGCTCCGTGATTTTTTTTTCTTGTTATTTGCGTGAAATTGTGCTCGTGCTTCTTCCTCCAAATAAATACAAATAGCATTGTACTCCTGCTGTGATTATTATGCATAACACCTCTGACTCAGCAGATCAAAAATTACATTTATTGGAAAACAGAATTAACATTTTACACTTTTTTTTAAGACCGCTTAAAAATAGCTGTGTCAAAAAAAGATTATGCTTTTAACATGCTAATCCGGTAAGCCATCATACATCATTCTGTGGGCAATGTCTTTATTTCAGGCAGCTACTTCTTACTAGAGTCCATCTGAAACGTTTCAGATTATCACAGAAATACACCCATAAACTTGAATTCTTAAGGAGAGAGGCTTCTTTAATAGAATGCATAATATGTGTATTATCAAATTGCAGCCTTTTTTCCAAGAATTGTTTTATATGTCAGCATGGTTTGGCCTGCTTTAAGGCATTGTAGTTATTCGAGACAAATTGTTGATTAAAAATGGCATATGTAAAAACCTTTTCTCAGTGTGGAGGAGTACCGATTCCTAATTTAAATGTAGGATATTATGTTGTGATAGCCAAATACCTGAATGGAATGCCATACGGATTATGGGAAAGATCGAGTAAAGGATGATGAGAATTTATGCCAGCTGGATTGGAGACTCTGAGATTCATCTGGATTAGTAGTTTCAATTGCTAATCTTGCCCCATGTTCCTCTGCCACTTTGTTTTCTGAAACTGTGTTTTCCTCATTCAATTTTTGTAATTGTATACTGTTGCTGTGGAAAAAGTCACACAAACGTGGGAAACAGCAATACTGAGTTGGCAGAAAATTCCGTAAAGTGCAAAAAATACAACAGAAAAATACAGTTCTGCCTCATCTTTTGACTTCAGAAATCATACATGTTACTCGTAAGAACAGTAGATGTGTGTGAATCTGAAATTTGCCTGTAGGTTGACTGCTGCTGTGTACATCAGAATTTTTTAGGTATTAAATACCAATACAAGGAATTTGCTTGTACTTAGTTGAATTACAGTGCAAAGTTTGCTGAAACAGCTTAGCAATAACTATTTTCATTTAATTTTTCCAAATGCTAATTCAGAATGCTACAACATGAGTGAAAAGTTTAGTTAGTTGTACTACTTGATACTCTATTCTGGCTAGTTATGGAGCTCTATTTAATGTTATCTGACAGATTAGAGTATTTAACTTGAAAATGTGCTGCTGCTCAACTGGCGAGCTGGGACATTGCCTACTGTGATTTCCTACTGGCAAGAAGTCTGTAAAGACCATTTTAAGGCAAGCTTGGCTGTACTTGAAACCAATAGAGTTAGGTAAGGTTTGACATGCTGCTTTCTTCTTTAGGCACACTAAAACACCTTTTGCAATTTGGGCCAATATATTTTTGAACTGGACAAGCATGTTTCATGTAATCTAAAAGACTCATTGGTTTTGGTGGCATTAGCCTTTTACCTTGAAGTATGATTCTGTGGGGTTTTTGTTATGCTGGTAGTCTATAAACACATATGACTAGAGCGGAATATATTGTCAATCACTTCCATAAACAATCATCTGCAAAGAGCAGTGCCATCATGAGACACAGGGAGGATACGAGAAAGAAGATCGTATGTGATATAGAGTAAAATGAAACATCATAGGGCCTACACTGAGGATGGACTGACAGTCCAAAGATTATCCTCACAGTGTTTTGCTGTAAGGCTGTGTACTGTTTGTATGTGATAGTACTTCCTACGCAGTGCCTATAGGTTGTATTAGTAAATAAAGTATTTTCAACAAGGAGTTTTATGTATCAGTAGACCAAGTGCTGTATGGAAGTAACTATGACAGTCTTTATGTAAATTGTTTTTAAATAGACTGTTGAGTAAGATGGTGTTCCAAACAGTCACAGTTTAAAATCCTGATAAGGAAGGAATTGTTGTAAAGTATTTTGTTCCAAAGCTGTGTACTGGATTGTCCTAGCAGATAAGAGTTCTTAATTCTTCTAGGGCTGCATTTTCACTGAACAGTTAGATGAAGTTACCTATATTTGAACTGATTCCTGAAGTTAGCCTAACTGGAGTGAAAATAATGCTGAAAACTGGTACATAATCACTTTGCGGAGCTGGGTTGTTAACTGCATTAGTCGAAAATACGTTCTTTGACTCACTGGTTTAAATTGAAAAAAAAAATAAAAAACCAAACACAAACAAACACCTAGAGTTTTATGTGTGATTAGGATAGAGTATTACTCAATTTATATGTATGACCAGTGCAGAAACAGAGAATGTCTCTAAATTCAGCAAGTGGTGTGTGTTGCTCTAAAGGCAGCAAGTGACTCATGTGACTGTCTTAGCAGCTGGGCAGCAAGATTAGAGAGCTACTACGTACACATTCCCTTACTGAGGGGTCCAAGCTATTGCTAAATGAAGTTGTATTACTGCCAACAACTGAATAACGGGCATAAGAAAATACAGTAAATAAGTGTGTCATCAGGTTAGTGCAGTAGTTATTTCAGACAGTCATTAAAGTGAAGAAAAAAACTTCAGCTTTTCCAGGATTCGTATTCAAAAGATTTTTGTCCTTTTTTCAAAGACTCTAACTTCGTATGAGATTACATGTTAATTGTCCCTTTCAATTTGCAGATTTGCAAAAGTCATCTTGAAATGGCTGTTTCTGACACTTCAGGAACAAAAATGAGAATGTTAGTGAGTGAAGAATCTTATTCCAAAGAACTCATTTATTTGTAAAAGTACCAAAAATATGCTCGTATCATGAAGTATTTTGATTTGAACTGAAATTGGCAAAGCGTATACTTCTTGGTCACTTGCTAATTTGAAGACTTATTCATGATGTTATTCCTCATGTATTTCCTAATTGTAAGAATTTGTGAAGTTTGTTCCAAATTGTCTTTAAGTTTTCCTGGCATGCCAGTATGGATTAGTGGAATATGTATTATTTTTATTTTTTTTATGTTTCCCGAATCTAATTTTTTTTTTTAACTCAGATACTTGCTTTTCTTAAGAAAGTTGCTAAACATCTGTGAATGCTTTGTTCTGTGTATATATATATTTACAGTTAACACATTGATATTTCAACTATTATTTATGGATTTAAACTCAAAAATATCACCTTGTCAAACATCTCTTTAGGACTAACCCTCATAGGAACTCCTTTCGGTCTTGAGGACCAGAGGACGTACACTTGACTGTTGCAATCAAGTAAATTGATACAGAAATCAAGAAGACATGAATATGAAACTCCTTCGTGCTATTTTTAGTGTCAACTTTCAGACCATTATGTTTTAAAGATGAGAATGTATTTACCAAAGAGGAGCTTTTATATTTAAAAAGCCAAGACATATGAGAGGTCAAGCTGTGATAAATTCCTTATAGTAAAAGACGACCAGAAGAGTATGTGTTCCTAGCTATCATCACTGTGTCCCACTGCCCTCAAAAATATGAAACTGCTTGTTACTCTGCTTCAGGTTTTATGGATTTCTGCTTTCTCTCTTTTCCTGTTTAGTAATGACTTGTTTCCTATCTTGTTACTCTTTCATGTTTATTCCAAGTTTGTGCAGTTTTCCTCAACAACGGTTTTCATTTATCTCTCTTAAGAAAAAATTAAGAGCATAAAATAAGGTTGTCCAGTTGCAAGTTGTCAGTGCATCTGAAAACTATCTCCTCAAGGTGGACCATTATTTAAATAATACCTCAAAACACCTTGTTGATCTGGCCCTTTTATTTTTGCATGTGTTTAGATTTCTTCATATCAAGTCTCTTATTGTTTAGTATTTTGAAATCTTTGATTTATAGGAAATGTTCAGTTTGGTTTTAGTTTTGATTCATCCTCCCCTGAATGTTTCATTGCTACTTTTTTTTTTTCAATATACCATTTTCCTGTACCAGATTGCTTTTCTACTCTGCTTTCATCATTTTTCAGTCACATATTACTCATCAGTTGCAAAAGAAAAATGTTTGTGTTCTTATTTCTGCACCACTTAGTCTGATGGTGCTCTGTGACATCGGAACATTAGGAAACAGAGGGATACTTGTGTTATTGGTAATAGTTTATAGATAAAGCACTAGCAGGTTGTGGGCAAGGATATACCTGCAAAATATGTCAATCCTTTGGCTACTTGAATGCTTCAGTGGATTCTTGTGTGCTGTTCTTAACACATTCCTTGAGATGAACCATCAGAAATGTCCATCTGCCAACAGAATTTCAGGCCCTGGGACTTGCTGCCCTGTGTTGTGT
>VFFE01007699.1:1924963-1995034 GCA_008921705.1 Burhinus oedicnemus
CGCCTCCACCCCAGGGAAGAACTCTGCTGTAGTACAGGTTATGTTGAGCTGCTTCCCTTTCTTCTGCAACATGCTCTGTTTGTTTAGAGCACCTTTTGCACAGCTGGAAGAATTATATAAATAAACAGCTGTCCTGAGAGGATATTTGCATGAACTTGGACTTTGGCTTGTTTGCTTGTTCCTTTCAGAATTACACCCAAAATTTCTTAGCCACAAATTTGTGCTGCTTCACTGAACTGAAGAGGGAAGTATCTTCTCATGGATTCTAACGAGGAAAGCTGTTAAGCTACCTCTTGCCAAAAATACAATATTTTCTTTAATAAATTTGGGTTCCAAATAGCCAAGGAGAAAGAGCCCAGCAATATCAGCCTTGTGTGTGAGATTGCCTCTTGTAAGCAGGCATGATTTAAGAAAGGAATAGGAAAGATTCTTGCTTGATGTAGTCCTCCTCCTGCTCCCTCATGACATTGCGTTCTTAGGATGGGGAATTACTGTGGTGTTTGCTTCTTAGGGCTGCTAGAAAATAATGGATATTTTGAAAGAAGTTGAGGTGCTGTTTCTGATGCTATTTCTGCCTTCTGGTGAGAGTTTTGCAGTGTTACTGTGGTGGTGTGTGCCACCTGCCCAATATGCTTTCCTTTGACAGGAAGACCTATAACTAAGAAGAAAAAATGGTTTGGGGGAAGTTGGTAGCTCTTTGTTAAAAAAGCTCAGCCTATGCTCTCTGACAGCATTTCTTAGGGCTAGAGTTGCAGTCTCATCGCTTTCCTTGCACCAGGAGAGGCCTGGCAAGTTGGCTCAAAGTTGTAAGTTGATCAGAAGTGACTCTTTAGCTCTTCAGTTTCAGATGTGATCTTGGTATTTGGTTCTTTTAAGGAGTAACAAGCTTCCCAGTCAAGAGAGAGAATTTCAGTAGCTGCCTTTGGAAAGACAGAAATCTTGGTTCTGGTGTCCTCTGAAAAGCAAGCCTTCTGGGGCAAGCTGAAAAGTAAAGCATGGGAAGGATCAGAGCCTAGATAACTGAAGCACTCTTCTCCAGTAACTATAGATACTGTGGTCTTTCACAGGAGAGCAGTGGACAGGAAGAATGTTTGTTTCTAAGCACTGATGACTGGGTAAGAATAAATAGAACTAAAGGAGGCTTTCGGAGTTGCGTTGCTTTGTTCGTGTCTTAAAAAAAAAAAGTAGCATCCATTTTTAGGATTCAGCGTACTAGAGGCTGAAAAGGAAAACACAGCAGGCATCTGTCCTTCCCCTGACAAGCTTACAGTGTTACTCGAAGGAGAACTGAGACATGTGGAAAGGGAAGGGGGAAAAGCAGTTAAAGTACTTGCGGTTGCAAATATGCACCCTGTTTGATTTTGTGTGTTATTTAACAACAGTGGCTGACACTACTGTTTTTAAATAAAATAGTAAATTCAGCTGTCCCTTGTTTACACACAGCCAAATTATGTTCCTCCCAGTCATTGCCATGGGCACTCCTATGCTATCCTGCTTTTCAGGTTGTAGATCACTGAAGGCAAATACCCAGTGGGATGCTAGTTCTGAGAGCTGTATGTATCCCGCAGATGGGAGTTCACAAGCCAGTTTGCTGGCTGGAAACTTATACATGGATCTTGACAATGGAACATATTTATACAGAGTTCTGGTATGCTCTCTAGGACGTTTGATGTTTTGCCTCAGGCTCTGGATACTTTGAGAAATCCTACCCTACAGCCACAGTCCATACCCTCATGAAATACCTAGCTGCATGTACATTGTTTCTGACTCTTGTGGCGGAGAGACACTACTTGTCCGACCTGCATCATGAAACTTGTACTGTAAGCACCTTGATAACAAAGCAGGAGAGTCTGCAGTGCATGCACAGGATAAAATGCAGAGTGAGAATAAAGTAAATGACTCTTGTAGTTTTTCTGAGGGTTGGCTTTTTTTGAGAATCAAGTTTCTCTAGCGTTTTTTGGGAGAACCTGTTTTGAGATTACTAGGCTGAGTTTTTCAAAACCATTGTCTTCATAATGTGTTTAGAACGCAGGTTTCACTGCCTTCCACTGCAGTTGCAGGCGCTATGTATTTCTGGAAATCACTGCTTGTAGACCCATGCCAAGGACCTGGAAGATTAATGACCTCTTCTGCAGCATTCAGTTTAAATGACATAGAGGTGTCTAGTAGTATATGAGTTCTGTAGGACAGCATTTGATTATCTGACTCAAAAGATAGGTTTCTAAATGACTAAAGGGTTTGTGGAATAACTAATCAAGAAATTGGACAAGCGTGGGTAGAGTTCACAGGAATGACAGCTCTATTGCTACCCCTGTCTAATTTCACATCTCCATCCCAAAGGACAGGGGTTCAAAACTCTAGGAAAAGGAAAAGTCTGCCAGAATTTTTTGACACAGACAAAACTTTTTTTACATGAACCTTTATTTTTTTTGAAATGGCTGTACTGTTTTGAATGACTCGAAAGTAAAGAAAAAAAAACACTGAAGCAGACACTAACTTGTAAAATTTCAGCCCAAACAATGGCAGTTTGGCAAAGTTGTAAGTTGTTTTATGTAGAGGAGTTTGTCTTAAAATGGCAAGTGTTTGGCAGCACAGTGAAATGTGATCCTACACATTCTGCCAATAATAAAATATGCTGGATTTGAGTTAGCATTTGTACCTACTGATGGCAGTGTCAGTTCTTGTGTACATTAACAGAGGAATTGTCCTGCTTTTAAATCAAGAGTTGTTAGGGAACTGTTATCACAGGTCTTACCAGTCCAATCAAGGCCTGAGGTGACAAATACTACTTTTAATCAATCTGGTAAATGCTGATCAAATTCTATGTTTGCATTTTATTTAGCAAGAAAACTACGCTTGTGTGCATATCAAAGCATGTTGTTCTGACACTGGCAAAACCAAAGGTGTGGTGAAAGGCACAGGAGCAGGACAAGTGTGTAGGGATGGCTCTCCCAGAGTATTCTCCTGATCTTCAATAATTTGCTTGTCAAAGGCTTCCTGAGCCAGACATAGTGGGTTTGTAATTACTAACCCTTACTGGACTCTTTCCATGAACTTTTTGCTGTGACCTCTTGAGCCTCTGTAAACTCTTAAGTGTCTAAACAACCTGTTGCAAGGAGTTCCACAGCAGAAACATGTGAAGAATGGGTACATTTCCTTCTTGAGCCTGTGTCCTCATCATTTAATTTCATGTCTTCGGCTCTTCTATTGGAAGAGGCAGTAACTACCAGTCTGTTCAGCTTCGTCTGTCAGTCTCTACCCACTTCAGTGCAGGTATACCTGCATGCTGTTCAACTGTATCTCCCTTATCTACGTGTTTATTGATTCCTTCAGAGAACTGCACTTGCTTCATAGAGCTTGATTTCCTTTTCCAAAAGTTACGTTGCCTCTTCAACAGAGTATTTATTCATGTGACCCTGGCTGAGCCAAAAACCTTGCTGTCACAGAAACCATGTCTGTCTCTGAACCTATATAGATCCACTTGCGAACTAGTTAGATTTTTTCCTATGTTTGCATCCCGATCTTCCAACGTGTAAACTTAAAGCCCATGTTTTGTTGTCTAGGAACCCTTTTCATTTCCAGACTAAAGTTGCTTATGATAAGCTTACACTTATTCTTTATGCCAGCCTTGCTGATTGTCTTATTGGTGTACTTGTTAAGACCTTTTGGGTTTGTTGGTTTTTTCTTTTGTCAGATGTTTTGCCATGCTATCCCAAATAAATCTTTTGTCAATATATATTACCAGACTTACACATAGTGTTCCCAGCAATATCTTGGTAGTCCGCTATAATGGCATCTGTATGTCCCTTTCTGCACTGGAAATAGAGCTGCTTTTTTTAATCATTATATTTTCTTTCTTCTGAACCGGGTCTCTTTAGTGACTTTTACTAGCTGCTTACAGGATGGTTATACACAAAATTTTCCTGCTACTTCCAACTAATGGTTTATGACTTTTCAGCAGAAACCTCTGGTCTCCAAGTGTGTTGCTCTGTCCTTTGTTGTTCCTTTTCATTCCATTTCTGTCGTGGCCGTCCTTAATATTTGTTGCAGTTCTTCTTGTGTGTTGTTTCAGTCTGCACTGTACTTCTGGTACCTCCTAGTCTTGTATTTTCTACACAGTCTTGTAGTGCTCACTTAAAGACATGAAAAAATTCTAAATGAAAATGTTGAATCAAAAAAGACCGAAGACCAGTCTTGGCAGAAGTCCATAAATAACATCCTTCCAACTTTCAGAAAGAAATTTGTTGTCATCCCCACTTGATCATCTGCTTTTCCTGCCATACTATTCTTGAACTAACCCCTCTCTTCTCAGCTCAACAGCCTAGTGCTCAGGTGGTACTATATCAGATTTCTTGCTGAGTGAGACTAGAACTGTTGTGCTTCTTTTGTATAAAGTCTATTTTGTCATGTTGAAGAAAAGTTGGATGTTTGACATGGTTCAGCTTTTAAAAATTGTGTTACATTTCATTTGATTTTCTTTTTGCCTTCATGTTTTCATTCGTTCTTTGAAAACATGCCCCAAGCAGGAGGCCGTGCTATCATCATGAATTGTATGTCCAGATAACTTTTCTCCACCTTCCCTCAATATTGAAATGATGCAAAAAGTGTTTATTTGGATTTGATGCTGTTCTGAGACTCTTCCATTTCATCACATGGCAGCCTTGCTTCCCATTAAATCAGAAGGTAGTATATCAATATGAAAGGTAATGTTATGTAAGTATAGTAGATACTTTTTTTAATTCACCCTTCAGAAGCCCCTGTTTTGGTCTTTGTGGTTGGTAGCCATCTGTGGTGCAGACAACTGTAAACTTCTACCTTATTTTCACTGTAGTAGGAATAGTGAGTTGGAAGAGTTTCCCAGTGCTTCTCTCTGTTGTGATTCTAGACAGACTTATTTCTGGCCAAGTTTATTCAAGGAAATATATGCACTGCAAATAATATGGACTTAGTTATTTAGTACTCTCATCACCCTTGCTAGGTGAGAGCATCTTACAGTGCTCTGGTACCCGTTAGCATTTCATGCTCAATCTGTTTTGCCAGGTTAGTTCCCCTCACCGCGCTGTTGCACAGTATGTGAGACAGAGGTGGTGTCAAATCCCCTTGTTTAGCAGCTGAAATTTCTGATGCTCCTGAATCTGAACTGCTGCTGCTCGATCTGGTTAGTGCCGAGAGACCATAGGAAATGTGTGGGTGCAGTTTCTTGGTGATTTGCAGTTTCAGGCTAGAGCTGCAGGAATCCCAACCTGCTCATCTCTGTACCTGAGGTGGCTCTTCCTGGCTCCTCTTGTGCTGGCACTAAGCCACTACAAAGACTTAGACCGCACAGAAACAGTCTGCATTTTTTCTGTAGGGTTAATTTGACCATTCTAGCTCTCTAGGGTTAATTTGACTGTTTTAGCTCTCTGACCTGGTACACTGTGTGGCCAGACAAGCACCAGTGCAAGAAGGAAAGAGAGGATGCACCATACCTTTAATTGTTTCAGTGTGGAGGAACCTTTAAAATAACTAAGCTTTGGACAGACTGACAGAATGCTGTCCTGTGCTCTGTTCAACATGACAGCTGGACAGATGTGTCCATCTCCAATCCCGAGGTGTTGCCCAAGGTGCTATGCCAAAGCTGTTACCCCTCTGCCTCCGAGTTGCTCGTGGACACTTGAGCCTGGCACTGCTTTTTGCCGTACAGCCCGGCCTCCAGCAAGAAGGTGGCTTATGTCCAGCCACCTTTGGGTGTTGTCTAGGCATGGTTGCCTCTGCCTATGGTCGACCCAGTAAACAAGGTGCTTGCTTAGGTGGGGTTACCTAATTCTGGAGATAGCTGCTTTGCTTTTGGGATTGGGTCCAGAGATGAGAAAGTAACTGCTGAAGCTACTTGCCAAGGCAGCTGTCAAATCTGATGAGGGATCAGGCCTTGAGGTTAACTGGCAACAATTATCTGTACCATAGCTATATCCATTCTGAGTGATTCTTCAGTGTTTTCTTTTGTGTTGTTTTTGGTTTGGTTTGTTTTTGGGTTTTGGGGGGTTTTTTGGTTTTTTTTTTGGGGGGGGGTGTTTGTTTGTTTTTTAAACAAAACAAAAAAGGCGATGGCTCACAGTGCTGGTTTCTGTGGCCCTGTAATTCAAGGGAAGTATCAGCCCTCATCTGTGCAAGTACAGCCTTTTTGGGTACAAAAAGGTGGTGACAACTGTGGTAACAGTGAGCAAATATGGATGTCTGAAATGTTCTCATGTTCCCCCCCCTACTTTGGTAAGGAAACAATTTATTTCAGACAGGGACATACTGAAATCATCAGGCTGTTGTACCTGTTTTGGTAGCATCATGTCATTTTTCTTAGCCATTCCTTTTCATAACCCTAACTGTTTTTGGTCATTTTGTACCCGGCCCTTTAGCAGATGTTTGCCCCAGTGCTAGTTGTGGTGGCAGCTTGTGCTAACTGGCAGGTCTGGGACAGAGTGGTGTGTTTGGGGAGGGGAATGGAAGGTTATCATCCTACAGGTCAAAAGTAAGTGTATTGTGTGTGGTCAGTAATACATAACAAGCGTGGTTTAGCAAGATGAGCTTCCAGCTCTCGCTGCAGGAGAAGGGAATACATACCTTTCTTTATTCTGGCAGATTTTTGCAATATGATAGGAGGCAGGAAAGAAATGTAATTTCTACAGCCAAGTTTCTATGTGTTACTTTCTCATGGGTTCTTAATGATAGAAAGCTTGGGTGGGTGCTGTGCTGTCAGACTGTATTACCCAGCGTTAGCTGGTCGTGAATCCACACTTCATGTTCAAAAGTATTTCTTTCTTCTTAAAGACTGCTCATTTGTGCAGTCACAAACACTGATGGCAAGGGCACAGTTCTCCAGATCTCCCTTGCTTGCCCTCTGGTAGTCAGATTTGGGTAAGTAGGGCAGTTGCCATTTCAAATTTGTAGTTGTAATATTATCTGTTAGAAGTAAAAAAAAAAAAAAAAAAAAAGCTGCTAAAACAAGTAGTGTAGACCACACTAGATCTGCTTCAGATAAGTCTGCCCATTATTATGTGCAATTACACCAAGTGTTCTAAAGGATTAGTAGATATTATATTTTAAGAGATTGATTAGTGGTAGGAAGTAAGGCTGCCCGTGAAATTTTTCTTCTAGAGTCCACATGCAAATTTCAAATGCAGTAGTCACCTGCTTTTAAAGAAAAATAGTAGTATTCCCTCATTTTGGGAGGCAACACAGTTATTTACGTACTGCTTTGTGCTATTAAAATAGGCCCCTGTTTGTTTGCATTTGTGTGTACTCTAAACTGTTTTGATTTTTGTTTTGTTTTTAGCTGTAGGAGCCCATACAGGCTCCCAAGGATTTCACTGGCTTTCTTTCTAGCCAGTTTTTTTTAAGAGAAGGTGACCATACCAAGTATGTGAATAATCCTCTCTGTATTCAAATCTGTTGGACAGTGAGCGTTGCCTTGCAAAACTACTGCCTTGCCTCTGGTTTGCTTCGCTTAACTTTTTAGGCCCCCTTTTCTTCATGGGATTCTCCATTTTGGGGATGTTTTTTACCAACTTGTCAGCTTCCAGATAAAAGGGAGGCAGGGGGGAAGAGATTGCTTTCTTCTGTTTTATTAAGAGAGCCTTGTTGTTCCTGATCCACCTATAACTTGTCTCTGTTTCCTCTTCCTTACTCTCCTTTTGCCCCTATTGCTGAACCTCCTCACCTTCGTCCCCATCACTCTTCCCTCTCTGATCTTTGGTTTTGGAAGAAGCCAGGAGGCATGGTTAGATGGCAGAAGAGCTCAGTTATTACTTACACAGGGAAACTGCATCCTGTCCAATAAGTATGCTATTCGTAGCCTTGAGGGATATATCTAAAGGGCACAGATTTTCCACTAAAAATTTAAGTAGATTAGATTATGTATACATATTTGTTGTGACTTGGCAGGTATCCCAGTGCCCGAGGTCTTAAAACATATACTTTGCTATACTCAAGGCAAGCTCAACCGCGTGTTTCAAAAGATGCTCTGGAAAGATGGTAGGCTGCTGTTTGGAGTTCACAAAAGTGTTATCCTCTGTAGATCTGATACAACACAGGAATTCTGACTACTGTTCTGTCTAGTCCTGTATTTTGTCTTGATATTGGCTGCTATCAGATGCTTTAAGGGGTGGTATAACCATAAGATACAGAGGAGAAGATCCTCTCTTACTTGACTCTGCTGGTTTGGATTTTGTCCTGAAAGAAGAGGGTTGGTGTTATTTTTTCTGAAGCGCTCTTGAAATCGTATTACAGTTCCAGTTATCTATGTAAGTCTCGCCTGTGTAACTGTATGCTACCTTCTGGCAGTAAATCTCACAGGCTAATACTTTGCTGTTTAATAAACACCAATACTTTATTTTTTGTTCGAAATTTGCTATGCTGTGGTTTTAGTGAATGTCTCTCACTGTCATAAGAACAAATGAAACCATCTGAGCAAGTTACTTTACTGCTCATTATTTTAATAGTTTTATCTTGTCTTGTTTTCAACTGAAAAAAAACCCCAAGACATAAAAATGTGGGCCCAAAATTCAGGTGCTGCAAATATGCTGGAGGGAACCGTGAATTTAAAACAGCTGTATTTTATGAAATTCTGTTTGGTATGGCACTTTTCCTTATAAGGTCCAATGACCAATTGTTTTGATTATTTAGAAGGAAAAAATTCCATGAGAACTGTTACTGAAAATGACTAACTTGGCATTAGTGATCTGTCGCTCTCTTACAGCATTTGATGCAATACTGAAGTTAATTAAGATAGCTGAAATATCCCGTTAGCCACTCAGTGCTTCAGCTGTTCATATATGACCCGTTTATTACATTTTCTTGTAAATTGCTAATGATATCAGTAAATAAATACTCCTCCTGTTTGTAGTGGTGTCTTCTTAACATCCAGGCCTTTGTAAATAAAGAACAGCCTGTGTATCTAACAGAAAGCTCGAACACTTGATCCACAGTGCACAGTGACCTATGGGCTTGCGCAGCGAAGAGCTGAAGTGATTCCTCTGGTTTTGCCATTAAAGCAGTGAAACCTTTGAAGGAGGAGTGTGGTGCTGCGATTGCTAATGGTCAGTGGAGGATCCGCAAGAGCGGAGAGGCTAGGGCTGCACGATAGAAACTAGGGATGGTTGGGTCATGTTGCAAGAGAAGGGCATACTTGACAGAGAGGTAGGCTGGATAAGTGGTTTTGTTTCTTTATTTAAGCAAGGATTGGAGGTTGATAAAAATGCACTAGCTGATATGCAGTAGATATGAGCTGCTTTTGCTCGAAATTGTGGAGGGGCATGTGAGAGAAATGGGATCAGGACTTAGCAGATCTGAAATGTATATCCACCTGACCCATTCTTTTGGCATCTCAGTGACTTAGAGAAGATGTGCTTGAAAACAGTTACTACAGTTGCTCAAACCCACTTGTGTTATCTATTAGAGTACTCTATTAAAGGCAGAGGATAAGGAATAATCTGTTGTGGGGATATTCTTCCTGTATGTTGAAAGAAAGATTTGCCCTAACTGTTTGTTTCTGTTTGAAACTGCATGCAAAATTTACCGCATTTTCTTTTTTTACTTCTATTTTGCTTTTCTAAGTATGGAAACATAGGATTCACTCAAGCAGATAACAGGTAGAGTTGTCCCTTTGTGAACCTTAAAATGGAGGTAGTGAGAAAGAATGTCTAGGCTGTTGATCACTGGGAAATAATTAACAAAAACAATTTCTATGGCTTAGTCCACAGTAGGATGTTACCTTGAACACACTTCAGTTCCTCTTACAGCATCGTGTGTCCATGCTGAACTTAATTCTCAGTGTCATATCAAAAAGGACTACTTACTGTAGTAAAGTGCAGTAAATGCTTGTTGCGGTGAATTAGTTTCCACTCCAAGATTTCTTTGGGTTAATTGCTTATAATGTGCTGGAGTTTGTATTTCTTCCCACCTGGCTCACTACCCATGTCCTTCTTTACTCCAGGATCATCCTGACTGGAGGTAAAATGCTCCATACATGTCAGCAGGTAGCCAGGAGTGCTGCTCTTTGTGGTGGGGGTTGTAAGCAAGTTGCTTGTAAAGATTCACTAGTATTGAAGAGTCTCCCAAGGCTCTAGTGGCCTCCGGTTCATGTATGTCTGACACTACGCAGCTATGAATCATTATGGGATGGACAGGTACAGGTCACTGCCTACACAAATGGAAGCAAGAGAGCACACCTGGCCCTGGCCTCAGGGATGAATCAACATAAAGGACCGCAAAGGATGTAGCAGAAGACAAAAAAACATAACAGATGCTTGATCAGTGCCGTTACATGTGCTCTGGGCTGTGGTTTTGCAAGTGACGTTGCCACTGAATCCAGGAGTGATTTCCTGCTCTCCATGCCCCCCCCACCCCCCCGGGCAAATGGTGCACAGTGCCACAGCAGAAGCCCAAGGTAAACAGGTGAAAAACCAGCAAATAAAGGTCCATAGCCTCACCTATGCCATAGTGTCCAGCTGGGACTGGGCCTGCTGCAAGCACTGTGACTCATCAGACGTGAACAATACCCAAGAAACGGCTACAGGATCCCGCAGAGGCTGGAGGAGGAAACCGATCCAGTAAGTATTGCATGCCCAATTGCACAATAACTTCACAGGAGGGTTTAAACTACTTTTTCTGGAGCAGAGCTCCGTGGCTCAGGTGGCAGCGTTCCCCTTGCTGTTTAACTTAGCCAAACTTTGATCAGACTCTTGTTTTATGTATTTGCTGTGGGCTCCTCATCCACACAGATGCACTGTCACTCACTGGCCACCTCCAAACTTCTGCACTCCAGCTACTGTCCCTACATCCCTTCATTTCTCTTACCCCCTCACCCAGAGTAACAACCGTTAATGTTGGTAATGCCCTACCCCAAAATTTTGCATGTCAAATCCAGCAAATTCTGTTCAGTCTTCACTCAGCTACCTTTGCCTAGTTATCAGTCCTGCTGTACTGAAGGACTTCTCAGAAACTTTACTATATCAGCTCCCTTGTACCTCCATGTCTTCTCCTTCCCCACGTTCTCTCCACTCTCCACCCTCTCTGTGGGAGATTCATCCCATGAGGAGAGTAGCATCAAGTTACCTTCAATGCCCAAGTCTTTGCAACTCTGTCCCGTAGCTGTCTTGTCCTATTTGGGAAGCCTGGAGATCTCCAGAAGGAGAGAGGTGACCCTGCTCATGGTGTCACCTCAGAGCACGCTGCCCACTCACTGCCTGCCTTGGGAAGCCCTGGGGCTGTGAAGAAGGCATGAAGCAGCCCAGCTGAGCTAGGCACAGCAAGGAGCACACCCATCCCAGCTGAGCTGAAGCCACGGCAGGGCTCACCACCACGCTTCACGGAGCTCAGCTCCTTATGTGGGTGCAAGGGGAGAGAGTTTGAAGGCTGGAGGGAACCGTGTGTTCAGAGAGGTGCACAGACGTAGAGGATGGATGGTGTTACATGAGGCTCTGTGTTTCCTCCTGCTGCTGCCTACACCCCTGCACATGCAATATGTCCCTTCAGTTTAGCAAGTGTTGGTTTGCCTTCCTCCCAGTCGGTGTCATCTGTCACGTCTGTGCTGCTGAATCAGGGCTTTGTAGTTTCTCCAGTACCTGACTCCACAAATACGAGAGCTCTTGATCACTCTTTTTGATGCTTTTGCATTTTTCATATTGCCTTTTTTTATTCTTGCTCTCCTCCCCAAAACGGCATCCTCTCATTAGTCTCACTTTAAAGCTTTAACGGTATATTTCTTTGCTGTGCCAAGTCCCAAACATGAGTTGCACTTTTCTGCCTCCTTTCTCAGCTGATCTGATCTCCTCTCATTTCCTCCTCACTAATCACAGCCTTCCCCAGCTTTGGTTATGCTGCCCCCCTGCTCCAGACCTTAGTCATGCTCAGAGTGTTTATAAATCTTAATGCAGTCTCAAATATAAAGCTGTGCTGTCACAGAGTTTCATTAGTGTGCTCAATCTGCTGAGGGTGAAGTACACAAGGAATTTTGAACTGTTTTGCTGTTCTAAAACTTTTATGTTTTAGAGTGAGCTTGTGGATATGTAACAACTGCTACAGAATTTTCTTGATTTTGCAGTGTGTTTTACAGTAATGTGTAGAAGCCACAAAAGGAGTGTGTGGGAGGGAGGGTTTGACACAAACATTGCAGGTAAAGGAGGTGTTGGGATTTTTCCTTCTTTATTTTTTTTTTTCCTTTTTTTTTCCCCTTTTCTTTAAGGAAATGCTCCTCTAGCACTCCTGGATGAAGCTTGTTGATAGTTAGCCTTGCAGTGTATTATCACAGTCTGCCTGTTGTCTTTATAAATGAGGCCCTTAAGTCTCCCAGGAAATTTGCTAGGGAGTCATATCTTTCAGCATAAGGACAGCTAGTTGCACATGTGTGCAGTTACAAATGTAATGCCTACTGTTTTTTTCTTAAAAAAAAAAAAAAAAAATAAGGCAGAACCCTTTATACTCAAATGCCTATCCAACAGTGTCTGACCATTTCAAGTTTTGAAACAATAGCAACCAACTTACCCCATTACGTATGTCCCAGAAAAACCTACAACAGCATATGTAGTATGTGGAAGTAATTTGGAAGTCATCTTTCAGTTTTGAAGGGAACACGGTGAAAAGAAAAGTTGGAGGAAAAGAATTTGAATGTGGTCATGAGGGAAGAAACTAGTTAGCAGTGTTAAAATAGAGTTTGTAATGCGTGGGGTGACTAGTAACATCTTTATTTTTTCTGATTTGTCTTAGCACATAGAAAAGCTGCAGCCCATATGAAGAGGGGAATTATTAGCTAAAAGATAGACATCAGATTTCAGAAGATAAATGAAAGGTGGATCTGAACCTTGAAATTGCCAGCTCAGCAGGAGGTTGCAAAGGCAGAGTGGTGAGAGGAGGGTTTCCTGGAGAACTCCCAGAAGACTGAAATGGATTATGCGATTCTGGAAGGGGACAAGAAACAGGCAATACAAAGGTGTAAATGTAAACAGTTGTAAGAAAACACTGGTCAAGCACTTCACTTCCAGCACTCTGCAAAACATAAAAGATGTTCCGTATTGAGACCACTATGTTAGTTGAGCTAATTAGAAATGTTGCCTGACAGTATTCAGGTCTTGTGTACATCATCTAGAGGACCACTTCTTGCATGACCTACTTTGTTTTTAAGGTTGTTATCTTTTCATTGAAAAAGCATCATCAGCTAAATCAGTAAATAAATCCATTTTCTAAACACCTGCCTGAAAAATAATTGAAGACGTGACTCATCTCTTCACAACTTTTTAAAAATAAAATTAAACTAAAACATACCTTTTGATTGCAAATTTTTTCCTAGCCTACAGCTACTTTCCCACAGTGTGGAAGGAGCTCAACCATCATCTTGGAGAACACTTAGAGGAATACGTTCTCTGGGACTCACAAAAGCATCTCCATTTCATGTTTCCATCTGCCCTCCAGGATTTTTTCCCATAACGTGCATGAAACATTGATGCATACCATACAGTCATAAGACTATTTTTATTCCATCTTTTTTGTCACCATCTTCTTTCCACCTTTCTGGAAGCCTGCCCCGCTGGCAGTCTGCAGCTGTTCAAGGCGAAGTCTTGCATGTGTTTTTTCTTCCGTCACTTAATGTAGGTTTGAAAATCAGGGAAGCAGAGTTCACTAAGTTGCTTAAAAAAAAAAGAAGAGAGCGCTCAAATGCCCTGGTGTCTTGGACTGTGGAGAACAAAAATTACCTTGCAGGACACAGGTCTTTCATTGTAGACCAGCCATTATTGGTATTGGTGAATGTTTACTATGATGAACTGTGTCCAGCAGGACTGTGAAGGAATATGCCATTGTGTTGATAAAGTCTCAAGCCTGTATGTTTGGGAGGTGGATCTGAGGTAGAGTAGGGCAACAGGTATGCGTCTCCCCACCTGCTTCTGTGCCAGTAGGGAACCCTGTCCCTTCAAAGCTCTCTGTGACCTGTGCATTGACAGACATGGAGAAACCTCCTTGTGCTACTGTCAGCCTTCCTGACTTGGTTACCCTGCCAATAACAAGCTGATTATCTTGTGATTTAATGGTAAAGTTGTTTGGTGACTACATCGTTACGACATTTCATCAGGTTGACAGGAGCTCCCAGATTGGTTTTCTGTTGGTGCAGCTCCAGGGCAGAATCTGTGTGCGCTTCTGGCAAGTTCTGCCTTTGCTGCCTGAAACTAGTAGATGCTGCCAGTCACCTGAATCCAAAAATTGTACTTCAGGTGACTGTTCTGGATACTGCCTGGCTTCATCTCCATCTGCTGTGTTCAGTCATATAGCTCTAAATTACATGTGAATGCTTTTAATTGTTCATTAATCTGGCATCAAATCTCAGAATTCTTAAGATGTGCATCCCAAAATGCTTTGCATTGACAGACTGAAGCAGAACACTGTAAATGAACCGCTCAACATGCAGAATGGGAGATGGGAACAAATGCAGAGCTATGTACTTACTTCGTTAATGAGGATGTTCTTCTAGCAAAATGGCACGCAAACACTCTGTGAAGTCACTGTAATCAGAGTAAGCTGATTAGGTGTGTGCTAACATCATTGCATAGACAAAGCTGGTATGTATGAACAGAGTCAGAAATACACTCAGTGTCTGCACTGTGCAGGTTCTGAAAGGGTCACTGATTACAGCTTTGAAGAGGGATTTGCTTTGGTATTACCCTAAGTATTCTGCATCTTTAGTTATCCTTTCCTAAGGCTTTTGTGTTTTAGCTCATAAGGTCGTTGATACAATCATCCAGCGTCACGGCTATAGCAGTAGTACCAAAGGCCATTGTGACTAAACGTGACACTTTTTATTTAATGTAAAGTTACAATAATCTATTGTAACAGCAGTTCCTTGACTGTATGGTGTCTTGGAAGGTTACCGGCTGCTTGGAAATTGGGCACTCTTGCTTGCTTGTTACTTTTCTTTGGGGACTGCGGTAAGAGGCAGAGGAGATGGGGCAACCAGGATCAGGGTTTTAGTTGAAATAGTTCCAATAAATCATATGAAGATCCAAGTTTATGAAAAAAAGCAATGCTAAACCCTGTCACAGTTTTTTTTTCCTCTAGGCAATGTTCATGCAGTGTGATTCAGGGCAGGATTGGGCTTCCGCTGCGTTCTTTGGACTACTGCGTAGTTACCACCTACACCCAGGATTGGGTGTATGTATTGGCGAGACTACCCTTTCTGTTCGTCACTTTATTTCTGTCCTTCACGAGTTGTCTTTTTGTCCCAGATGTGAGCTTCCCAACCATCTAACTTAACCTCATGCGGGAGATGTAACTCCTGTGAAGGGTCTTGTCCTAGTACAGTCCTTGCAGCTTCTATGTGCTTTTGCAATTTTTTTCAAATAACACCACCTTGCCCTTCTTACTTGAGCTTGTGTTAGCTCAGTGGGTAAGTATTACCCTTTCTTTCTTTTTTCTTCTTCTTTCTTTTTTCTTCTTCTTTCTTTTTTCTTCTTCTTTCTTTTTTCTTCTTCTTTCTTTTTTCTTCTTCTTTCTTTTTTCTTCTTCTTTCTTTTTTCTTCTTCTTTCTTTTTTCTTCTTCTTTCTTTTTTCTTCTTCTTTCTTTTTTCTTCTTCTTTCTTTTTTCTTCTTCTTTCTTTTTTCTTCTTCTTCTTTCTTTTTCCCTTCAGACAAAAATTAAGGTAGGCTAGAGGTTTTCTCCAAGCCCAAATGATGTATCAGTGGTTGGATTATTGTAGTCCCATGTTTTCTGACTTGTAGTCCATGTTTATTTTACAGACTTTGCTATTTAAAACGTGCCCTTGCCTTCTGGTACCCTGTTAATTTCTCCAGCATAGCCAGTTCCTTTGTGCTGTCTGCCTAGCAGACATTCAAGGGAAATTACTAAGCTCTTTGGTAAGGTTTACTTTTTCAGCTTAGATGAGGAGCACAGCACAAAGTGGAGTGCCTGGTGGCTGCCTTTTTCTGTGCTGTTCCAGTTCAGACCGTCTCTCTCTGACCAAGCAGAGATCACTAGCTGCACATGATTGTATTGTGTGGTGATATATGTGAGTGGAGTTTATCTTGAATTCACCAATGTCATTGTGATTTCCACCTAGCAAACTGGAGCTCCAGAAACCCTTTTACTTGACCCATTATTGAAACTGTTAAATACATCTTGTGTTACGATTCAAGTTAGATGACTGTCTCAAAAAGCAAAACTTGTAACTTCCTATCCTATCTAGTTGTGCTCTGCAACCTAATTATGTTGTTTAAATGGTACATCTTAAAGTGTTCAGGTTTAGAAAAATCTTCTGAGATATAAGTATATAAAATCATGGTTTCAGGGGTGGTCTGGGCCAGGCAGGCCTCCATCAAGCAAATCTGAAATCTGTACCCGGCAATTTTGGTAGATGCTATAATAAAGCATAGAATTGGTTACCACCTGGGTAGGTATGATTATTTGGGAAGAGTCAAAGGCAGCATTTGTAAGAGTCCTGTCTTAGAGAGTTGGAGATTTTCAGAGGCATCAGCAAGAATTAGAGATGTTCTTGTTCAAAAATCAAAGTGAACTTTATCAAAAAGGCTTTTTAAGGAAATTAAGGAGCCATAATGTAAGAGGGAAGGTCTTTGCACAAGTAAATGACAGATTATAAAGCAGGATTGAAGGGTAGAAGTAGAAGGTCAATTCTCAATTAAAGGAGGGTCCCAGTTACGTTCCACAGAGATCTGAGCTGTTCAGCACATTCATAAATGGTATCAGTAAGGGGATGCGCAATTGGGTGAGCAAATTTGCTGTGAAGAAGAGACCCAGCTGTGGAGAACAGTAGAAGGACATTAAAGTGCTGAGGACTGTGCAAACAAAAAGGGTGATGAAATTCAGCGTGGATAAATGAGGATAACAAAGGAGCACTGGGCAGAACAATCCTGATATATATAAGATTAAGTTTGAGCTGAGTATTACCATTAAGGAGTAGGATTTGGGAATTGTGATTGGTGATTCTGTGAGATCATGAGCTCATCGGTCACCAAAACACAACCCAAATGTTAGAGGAAAGAAATATAGAATAAAATTGAGAATGTCATTACAAGAGTGTATAGTACAGTTGTCTCCTGAGTGCTGTGTGCATGTCTGAAGCCTTCATCTCAGAAAGGCTATATTAGAACTGGAAGGAGCTAAGCAAGGATGATGAGCTACATGGGGTGGCTTCCATATGAAGAACACTTCCATGAACTGGGACTTTGGTCTGGGAAAGGAATAAATTGAGGACAACGTCATGGAGATCTGCAGAGGAAGGAAGAAGCAGACTAACCACTGCCTTTCAAAACAAGAACACACACGGTTAGGAGGGAAGGCAGATTCAAAGCCTTCAAAAGGAAGAGGTTCTCCGTAAAATTGGTGTTGGAGAGACCTGTGGGATGACTTTTTGAAAGTATGTTGTAGATACTAGAAACTGATAAGGTTTCCGGGGGAGTGTGGACTATTTCTTGGAAGGGTGACATGCTGAAAGTTGCAAAATTAACAGAAATCACATATGGTTCAGGAAGTCCCTGACATCAAAGTAGTCGGAGGTCAGAAGAGTATCTGTGAGAAATATTACACATTCGTGACCTGTTCTGTACTTTTGGCTATTACTGGAGGCAGAATGCTGGCCTAGATGTACCCCTAATGTAGCCTGCGCACCTAGTCTCATTTTAAGATGTCTTGGGACAAGGGAAAATAATGTTTCTTACAAACATCAATTAATTCTTGATCGTATTAGTGTATGATCTCATAGGCACCTTTAGAATGTGTGTTTGTGTTTACTTGAACATCTACAGGATTTGCTTTTGATTTTATTATAAAAATGATGTGATCCTATATGCAGATTGAATAGTAACCAAAATTTGCTTTCACAGAAGCATCATCGTTTTAAAAATGGATGCAGATTATTCTTGGCGAGGGTGTGGTGGTGGTGGTGTGATTCCAAAATACATGAAAGCACTTTTGCAGGTTTTAAACATTCTAACAGTAATTACAGTATCAACATTTTTTGTATAACAGCCTCTCCAAAGTTTTTAGAAAAACATCTATGCAGTGCCATAGAGATTCTTAAAAAGCCCATAAAACCACAATCATCAGATGGGTTAATTCTAGGCAGCTCTTGTTTCCTTTAATTTAGTGTATAATCAGGAGTCCTTTGGAACATTTAGTAACCAAAACTGAGCTCTCAAGATTTAAAGTGGACCTAAGTAATTTGAAACAATAAGAGCCTGCAAAGAGATGCTGGATAGTATTGTGATTTTTTTTTTTTTTCCTTTAAATTACAGACTATTAGGTCATGATAAAATAAACGTTGGTAAGTTCATGTTTTACTTTTCCAGAAACTTAAGAAGAAAAAAAAAAAAAAAAGGCAGGCATGATAGTTTTTCATCTATATTCTGAAAAAGGTTATGTAATACTCTTTCTAGTGTAGCATATTATAAGAATGAGTTATTTTCTAAAATTAAAAAGCTGGTTGTCCAAATTTCATGACTGTAGTACAGCTTTCAAGAGTTGCAAATAGTCTTATGATCGTGAAAAAACCCATGTTGTATTTAATAGTCAAATCTATATAAATACCTATTTTTGTATCATGGCTGCTGCCCCACAGCAACCTAGTGTTATTTTTCTCCAAATGCTTGCTTTATTAATTAATAAAAGGTATGTATATTTAACAGCTGTTTACTAGTGGAATCTGTATATTGACTGCCCAGAAGAAAATAAATGGTTTTAATCATTTTAGTGCATTTGTTTCCCTTGCTACCCATATTTCATACTAGATTGAAAGGATTGGGGGGGTTTCCTGGTAAACTTTATGAAATTTTAGTAAGTTTCTCAAAAAAAGACTTTGTTAAAATTTTGAATTGATGAAATATCTTAATTCTTGTATTTTTCTACCTTCTGTATAATATTCTTTGCAGCATAATCATTGTTCTGCACACAGTAGATATTAGTAATGCTGTCGCTAACAGTAGACTACAATGGTTGCCTAGTTTTAGTTTCAGTGCTTATGTTATTTCATTATGTTCTAGATGTTAGGCTGTTTCCCCGGGGGGTAAAGTCTTATGTGTTATTATCTCTAAGTCATTCTTGTATTTATACCTAAGATCGCTGGATAGATATTTTTACTGTTTTGCCCACATCATTCTGTTTTCCTGCAGCAGCTTTCACTGGCAGTTCTCCTGCTGCATGCTTGGATTTGGTTGTGTCTTCCTGCAGCCTGTGCGTGCTCCCGCTGCTGTCCTACCACGTTCCCTCGGCCACCCCTCTATACTGTAGGCTAGAGCTTGAATCCATGGAGAAGGATTTCTCTGAACGCAGCTGTCTACTATAAGGAGAAGTCCTGAAGTTCAAGATAAGATAAATACAGCCTTGTATATATTTAAAAAAACCCGAAACTATGTGTTCTTTTGTGATTAGTTTGCATATGTGTGTGCGTGTGTTCCCCTTACGTGAAACACTGATGTACAGTAGGGCCAGCACCTACATCTTTGAATGGCTACTTACAGTAACTGTTGTCCAAAAATGCAAAAGGCCAAGTGGCTTCACCCATCTCTCAGTGCCGTCTTGTCCCCCCTGGGGTCTCAGTGTGGACCCCTTCATCTTTTCACATCTGTCCGTCAGCTTGTGAGGGAACAGGAGCTGTAAAACCCCAGCTGATTCCTGGCTGCTGCCAGGTAGTGTACCTGTTGGCTCTCTTTCTCTCGCTGCCTGACGAATGAAAGGTCACAGTGGCTGAAAGGAGGTCTCTGGGGGTTGAGATCTGTCCCTCCTGCCGTTTGGCAGTGCCATGTTTATAGACAGTCATGCCAGGTGTCTTCTTTGCTTAGGGGAGAAACGTGCATACATGTTGCTTGCTGGTGAAATCTCTTTCAAATTACACAATAAAACAGGCAGAAAATTAAATGAAGTATCACTTTGTGAAAGTGCAGGCGTGAGCCGCTCCTGGCCTAGGCAGGCTCCCTCGTCAAACCCACCTTCTGGTTAACAGTCTCACCCCGGCAATGCCCATTCTTCCTCCTTCTTGTCCTCCAGCATCAAAGCCTCAGCTTGAGCTTCCAGATGTAGGAGAACTCAGGCCACAGAGAGACACCTCCCTTTGTTGTCCCCTTCCCCCTCCAGCCCCATCCAGCCAAGAACAAATGTGGGAGAATCAGCATCTTCCTAGCAAAGGCAGGATTTTCTTTCTGAACGCAGGCATCAAAAGTGAACAGGCTTCACTGGTTGTCTCCTTTAAATAGTGATGTGCCATTCAAATAAATGCGAATCAGATGGCTTGCCAAGATCAAACAGTGATGTAGACCCTTGCATCAGTCAGAAGACTGATTTAATTCAACAGGGAGAAAGGCACCCTGAAGTCATGAATACTTCAACATCTTTGCCAGTGAAGCACGGACTTTTCTTACCTGCTTGACTATTTGCATTGGTGGCATCAACTTCTCCAGCTGAGATCCTCCCTTACTGAAAGTTAATTCTCCATAAGAGGGACCACTGGAAGTCCTAGGTTGGCAGCTAGACTTTCTACTACCTGCAGCTACTCTGAGATGGGTCTTCTGCTGCAAAAAGTCCAGCATTTTTCTACAAACTCAGTCAGACTTACCGCTTGCTCTGACGTCAGTGCAAGTGTGCAGTAGGCACGTTGATCCTTGGTGATCCAGGAGGGATGTCTGAGCCTTGCAGGGCTGCAGGTCCCAACGTGCTGTCCTGGAGCAGTGCAGGCACTTTGCCACTTACACCCTCAGCCCCTTCCAACAACCATCCCAGCAGGGTGTCTGAAGGAAGGAGGGTTAAATCTGCACCTCCACAAACTGAACTGCATGGTGAGAGGCTTGCGTGTAAGCCTGCAGCACAACAAAAGCAGGAGGAGGCTAAGTGGTGCTCTTTCTTCGGTTGCCTTAACCCAGGGATCTTCAGGAGCTCTGGCAGCATTTGCGCAATTTGAACAGCCCTGGCTGAGAGCGGCAGATGTGGTGAGATTTGAGGTTCAGTTCTGCCACTCTGTAATGGAGGTGCTGACTGTTACTTTGGCTCTTTGAGCCACAGTAGGTGGCTACGTTGACTGTCTCTTGCTGATGCTTCTTCCAGCTCAGCTCCCCCAGCTACCCCTGACTGCTGGGACAGAGCAGGTGTCCTCTGCAGTCAGTACTTTTTTAGTCAGCTGACTGTTAGTCACCTGATAAAGAAAAGAAGGAAAATGGTTACTTACGCTACAGTAACTGTGGCTCTTCCAGGCACCTTCTCCATAGAGGGACCGCAAGAGATCTCTTGTCCTTTGCTCTGAAGGAGTCTTCACTGGTGACAAACCTGGGAGAGGTTAGACTGGAGCATCCTGAGGTCATTTTGCTCCATTGCCACCCTGAGCAGCAGCAGCTCCGGGCTTCCTTGGGCTGCACGTGTTCATCCTCCTTCCCAAACCAGGATGCCAGCCTGTGTTTCAGCTTTCCCATCCTCACACCGTGCTCCTAGCTAGGACATCAACTCTTGCCCACGCATTTCTCTCCCGTGGCCCTGCTCCCTTTCATCAGCCATGGCAAACCTTGCCAGCTCCTTCACATCAGCATCTAAAACCCCGAGCCGGGAGCACAGGTTTGGGAGCGGCAGGGCTATGGCAGCCAGTGAAGAGGGAGCTTGCCACTTCCCAAAGTAGCACGTTGATGGCAGTGGCACACGTAATGGCTCTTGCTCCACAGCGTGAGTGAAGAGCAGAGCTGGGAGCTGCCATTGCTGCAGATGGCATTAGGTGGTGTGATGACGTGCGTGGCACAGTTTGGGAGCCCTTTGCCTTACGCTGCTGCTGGTAGCAGTTAGGAGGGGTCACAGGCACAGCCTGGATGGACATTACTGCCTTCAGAGAACTTGATCCTGTTCATGTGAGTACATGCTCACCTGGGATCTGTGTGGACAGCACTTAAAGAATTACAGTTTCCGTAAGGTAAGTAACCGCTTTTCATTTTGTTTCCCTAAAGAAATATTTAAAACCCAGGATGACGCTGTAATACTATTAAATCCTGAATTAGTTCCACCATTGTTATGACTTAACATTTCTAGAACCCTTCCTCTGTTTTCAAACTGATTAATTTCAAGAATTGAAGCTAGTTTCACTGTTTTGTATAGAAGGTGCAATGACAGATACTGTGTTCTCAATATTGTATTCTCATTATTGCTCTCTTATTTTGAAAGAAAATAACCATGAAACTGGTGTTGACTGTGCTTGGACGCTCTTAAGAAAAGTAAGAAATGCAAGTTAGGAGGAGGATTATTGGTTGTATTCGTGTAACGTCTTCATTATCCTTTCAGTTTAGATACCAAATAATGTTTTAAAACATTTTCAAGTGCAGCCATTTTTCAGATTTTTAAAGATGAACTGTGAGTTTTGAAAAAAAAGTGTGTTGCTCTTCTTTAATATTGAAAACAGGAATTAAATGATTTAGCTTAGGCTTTGGGGGCTTTTTTTTTTTCCTTTGACTCCTTAGATGGTAGAAATTCAAATATTGTGTAACCTGGAATTATCAGGGTGTTTGGAGAGTTAGCAAAATTAGTACCTCATGAATACCGGAAGACTTGATGAATTCTAAGAATTATAATCTGACAAATTATAGAAGTCGTGTTTTGTTACTAGTTCCCGAATGAGTTTTGGGCCTGTGCATGTGACAATGCTTTTTGCATTGTGATTCTTCTCTACTTCATGTGGAGAATAATTTGAAGTTTTTTATTCATTAAATATTGTTCCTAACTCATCTAGTTGAGAAGAAAACTTAATGACACTAAGACTATATACAAGTAGTGTACAGTTACAAGAAGAATGGTACATCTTTGTCCAGTATTCTGCCTCAGAGATTTTCTAGCACCAAAACCTTCTGAGAAAGGTGGTTTAAAAATCACTGTGATCATGGACAACTACTGTATTTTCTGCATAAGAAAAAGTTTTTTATCCAATAGCTGACTTATTGTCGCAAAGCATAGGAATTTTTTATTTTCTCTTTTCACTTAATCCTGTCAAATGTAGCAGATGTGTTCATTATTCGTACAAATTTTCCCCCTTTTGTGTGTATGTTGTTAAGCTCTTTGCTTAATAACAGTCTTGCAGAAGTTGAGATCCCAGCTAATTGTAGGTGTAGCATTGCCCTCATCTGGATCCACTGCATGGTGATTTTGCTATATTCTTAAGGTAATGAATCATTCCTCCTTCATTCTCTTCAGCGTTTTAACTACATCTGATGTTTATCTTGCTTATTTACTTGTCCCAGTGGCTTCAGTTCCCCTGCTACAATAGTCTTTCCATGCCTCTAATGGCCTGTCTCTGCGGGCATCTACTTTTTGCTAGAGCAACTTTAGATTTGTGGTGGGAATTGAGTACCATAAGCATTTAAGAGAAAATGTTGAATACTGTTGAGAGGACATTATAATGTTTTAGACAGAATTTGGGTTTTTTTTCCGAACAGGAAATAGTCTGTAAATACCAATGGTGGAGGGACTAAGTCCATGATGACTTAGTCCATTGCATTTATGTGACTGTCTTAAATATTGTCTGCTTATTGTGAGCTACGTTAGTGGAAATATCTGGATAATGAAGCTCTTTCTTTCTGCTGCGATAATGGAAGATGTTGAGATAGGCATCACAGGGTAACTAGTTTATAAGGGTCTTGCTGGGAGAGGGAGTGAGGAGTCATCAGCATTTTCTCCCTGAAACAAGGTGATTTGGGGACCTCCAAAGGAGGAGGTGAGGGTTGTGCCCCCACTCATGCTCATTAGTTGAAAACAAGGCTTTCACTTTTTCTTTGAGTACTGGAGCTGTTTCTACCTCCTACCTGTATGTACAAAGCCCCAAACAAATGCTCCTCAGCTGTCAGAGAACTTCAGTCGGTTGCTCTGAAGCACTTTTGCCTTTAATAGGTATTCAAGGATGCCGGTTTACTCACATTCATGCTTAACAGCAGAGGAGGCTGGGGCTGTGTGAAGCTGAACACAGTACCAAAAGGAAGAATACTTTACTAGAGTGAATGGGGAAGTGAGAAGGGAAAATGGTTTGTGTGGGGGGAAATATTACATTACTCCAGGGCTCCTGCCAAATACCTTCAGTCTGCTATGCCACGTGGGGTATGTGCACTGTATAGGGCTTCACCCTTATATATCCGGAAGAGTTGGAGGGGATAAACCTCCTCGTTACAATGAGCCATTGAACATGTTTTCCACATATGCCTGTGTCATCTAGGAGGCCTTCTAGCAAGAAAAGGAAGGCGTGCTGCAAATTTACAAAAGAACGGTGGAAGGGAAAAGGGAGATATAAGGGAAATTCCAGGAAGGCCCTCTGGATTTGCTCAGGCACACCTAGACTTGCCTTCTATTGGGATTTACCTGTAGCATGTACACCATTAAGAGGCTTTATTATTTTTTTTAAATTAATTTTATTTTCCTTTGCAGGTCACCTTTTAAGCTGCTATTTCCTGTATAATTAAGCAGAATGAAGGCATTAGGTTCTAGTAAAGTTGGGCCTAATCCAGAAATCTTCTCTTATTCACTCCTTTCTGAGAAAGAAACTCAAGTCTGGGCCCAGCATTTTCCATGTTTCGCTGTTATTTCTAAATTATTTGTGGTCTGTGGATTTTTTTGTTTTGTTTTTAACTTTATTGAAAACTCCTTTGCTTTTGTCTAATTTCATCTCTTTATGTGTTACTGTCCAGCATAGCGTTAGTTGAAACAATGTAAGTATACTGCAAATTGAAGTGCATAATTACTACTGATAATGCAAGAATGATTGATTCCTACAGTTTATAATTAACAGTACATAATGTTCTGTGCATGGGTTGGATCTATCCCTTTTAACTTTTCCTGTCCAATTCTTTCCAACCCCCGGTCTTGCCGCATCCCAGCCTTTCTGAATATACTAGTTTCGCTGGAGTCTAGTCCGTTCTTCCTTTTGTTTTTCAGACCAGTAAAAATGGGAAGTACTGGATTCTGGTTTCCTCCAAGAAGAGTCAGCGGAACTGGTTAAGACCAAAATCTGAGGACTTTAGTGGGCAAACATCAGGTGTGCATTGAACAGAGGCTGCTTTAAGTATATGCTTCTTTAAAAATAGTATTATATATGAGCTTTTGTGTAATGTGTTTGTTATATTTGATACTGCATATAATCATTCATCCTGCAGTTGTGAAAGCACCAGTAAGAATGAGGATTTTAAGTGATAATATGTTGAGACACAAACAGGCAATATTACTCATAAAATTCTTTCAGCTGGTCTTTGGAAAGTGTAATATTTGAGGATCAGTGTTTTTTTAAGTTGTATCTCCATTGCTCAGTCTATATATCCACAAGAAAAAATGAAAGTGGTTATTTGCTATTCAGAGATCAATACTGAAGTTCTTAATTGCCTCACCTGTTGAGAAATGGTACTGAGATAATAGTGCGTACATGTTTTTTAATAAAACAGTAATTGTCAAAGATTGGATCCACACTATATTTGTTCTAATGATGCATTTTTAAGGACACTTAAACACACAGTTCAAAGTCAGCTTAATTAGTTTTGATCATAGAGGAACAAAACCTGAATTATTCATCCATATGAATGTTTTGAGTTACTTCTGGTACAGCAACTAGGTTACCTGAAGTTTTGGAGAAGGTAACAGTAATGTTGTATTGGCCTGAATATAGGACGGCCTTCAACCTGTTGTGTGATCTTTGCACTGAGAAAAGGAGTGAGAAGTTGTCGGAGTTGTTAATTTAACAGTTAAGCCTCATACGCTGTTCCACAACAAACACTGCTTTTGGCCTCACATCAGACCCTGCATATCACCTTTCTGCATGGCCTAATATCCTGCATCTTCCCAGCTTGATGCACGTTCAGTTCCTCCCCACCTGCCCCACTGTTATGAGTTCACCTCTATCCTCGTGCCCTTAGGTATTCCCAACCTCTGTGCAGTGCTCCCTGCACCTCCCTGGCCCCACAGCCCCATCCTGGTTCTGCCTGTTGTCCCTCCCTGAGGCAGCTCACCCCTCCCTCCCTGTATCTTGCCAGCTGTGCCTGCTTCCCTTGTCACCGGCTGGCGACAGAGGCCACTTGCTGCTGAGCCCTGGACCCAGCATGGCCAAATTAACCACGGTTGCCTGCAGCAGACTGTGGAGGCAATTTCCTTGCCCTTTGCCACTAATGCTGCCTGCCCCATCTCAGGCTAGGTGTGGATTTGGCAGGGAGGCAAAAGGGGTTGTAGCCCTTCCTTATCCTGTGGAGACTGTAGGTGACCTAACCACACAGCGAGGGCCACAGCTGCTGCACTGTGGGATCTGTGGTGGGTCTCATATAGGTGCCTGTGTGGTATAGATACACCTTGTGTAAGCGTAGATCAGGTTGGATTTTTTTTCTCCCCCCCAAACTTCATTTGTCAGGAGAGATTAGGCTAAAACAAGATTTCAGTCTATATTCAGGCCAGTACGCATAGAAGACCAGTGGGTTCATTTACAGGAAAGCAAAATTAATTTTATTACCAGATTCGGATTGAGGCACGTATTGAAAAAAAATCTTTGAATCTACAAATATATCACAACTTTGATGTGAATCAAACCCTCCTTTTGATTACATTGGTGGCTTCGTTGAAGTCTTTGGAACTGGTCTTCATTTAATTTCATTGCAGAAAATTATTGCTACCAAGGCTCCAGACAACTGTTTTATTTTTTCACTTATGAACTAGATAGCTGATTATAAGAAAGAAAATAAAATTAAGCTGATACTTTGAAGACCTGCGCATGTTCCCACTCATGGAACTGATGTCTCCAGGCTTCGCCCCATGAGTGGGAATGAGTCCGAGACAAATCTGAAATCATAAGAGTCCTTAAAGAAACACCTTTTTTGTCACTGGGTATCTTTAAGGAGGTTAGTCGTTCCATATAAAATTTGGGTGAGTAAAGGTGGTCCTCCAAAACTTCTTGGTTAAAGAAGGTAGCATAGTTTAACCTGCTATTCAAGGACTTTAGGCTTGAAAGGTAGCAGATTTCCATCTTGGTGTGCCAGTACTTCTCTCTTCTAAAGACAAGGGAAGAGTTACGGGGAGCAGGGAGGAAGAGGCATAGAAAAAGACATACTCTGTATACACGTTTCAAATGGAGATCTCAGTCTGAAGATTTCATAAAATGCAGACATTAAGGAGGTGCATCCCCTTCTCCCCCTCTCTGCCCCTCCAGCCCTCCTGTCCTGCCATGCAGTGAGAAAAACACAGGTCTCCTTCCTCCTTGCTTTCTCCCAGGGCCACACGGAGGCTCTTGCAAGGACCATTTAGTTTTGCCCCCATCGCACCTGGGCACTGCTCTCCGCTCCCCTCTGGAGCGGTTGGCTCCCTCCATCTCTGCTGAGCCTCAGTGGGGGAGAGAGGACAGCTGAGACTGGGCCCAGGCTGCCTCCAAGATATCCAGCCTCCCCTCGCTGCCAACGGGGAAGAGTCCGTTTTGTTTATCGGAGAGGTGGCGTTAGGTTGGAGCAGCTGCAGCCTGCTGCTCCCCGCCTGGCTCCCGGCTGCCTGGCTCCACCTGTCCCAGCAGCTGCTGGCTTCCCCTGCCCTGCTGCTGGAGGCTGTGGGGGTGGCCGGCCACTGAGCCCCCAGCCCAGGCACTGCCCCTGGCCTCAGTGCCGTCCGGTGCAGCCGCCTCTTGTGCAGCTGCCCCGGCAGAGGCCAGAGTGGATGGCAGCTGCGAGCTGCGACACCGGGGCCAGGGGGAGAACTGCTGCTTTTGAGAGAAAGGCCAAATTTTGGGGCTTTCCAGCCCTGCCAAACGCTTGTGTTGAGTGCTATCCTCCTGCCGTCCTCCTCCTCGCTCCTCAGACCTCACAATCGACTCTTTCCACCACGGGTAGCACTGGATTTCGGTATCTACAGTAGCAATTGTGCACTGATGATGAAAAAAAGCTGTCAGCTACCCCTGACAAAGGAGTGCTGTTGAGTGCCCTGTAATGGCAGGCACCCAGTTGCTACTATACGTTACCAGATGATGAATTTAAAGCTGTTCGCCCACAAGTCAGACATGAGCATCACACACCTCTTTCAGCTGAAAGCCTCACAGTTTGCAATGCCCCAGCAGGACTAAGAGCTAGCCTAAATCTGAACACTTACAGCCCCTACATCTTGCAGGATAGCATGAGGAGGGTGGGGGTCTCCAGCATCGGGCTGATAAAACGCAAATCTATCTAATCTATCCCTAATCCATGGGATTTCTGTTGTTAATACTTCAGGTCTTGGTTAGCAGAGGGTAAATTTACAGGAGAATTTCACCTGGCATTAGCAATCATTGGCAATGCGTACATTTTACAAGAGTAGATACACAGATGTGCAGTAATCACAGTGAGGAGGTACACCCAAGAACATGAGCTTTGCCCTCTCATACTGTCAATATGGGTACTGCCGCTTTTCGCGCAGGTTTTCAAACATTTCAAGGCTTACAGATTTTCACTTTGATAACCGTGTGCATGCATGTGTGCGTGCGTGTGTGCGTATGTCTGTGCAAACACCACAGGCACAGCTTTAATTCCTTTGAAATCCAAAGCTGCCAAAAGCTCTCTGGGTAGGTAGGCTCTTTGCCTGATGCCTCCTGTAATCTGACAGACTTTGCTGTTCTCCATCAGTGCCTGAGGGGAAGGTTGTGAGGTGTGATTTCAGGGCATATGTGGATCTGTTCATCCTGAGCAATGCATTTTAAGAGTTGCAGCAAATAGTGTAAAGAAACCTGCAGGTATTACATTAGACCAGCTGAACCTAATTCTATTTTTAAGTTTTATTCAGAAGCATCACATAGCAAGTAAACTTCAAAATCTAAGTTTAGTTACAAACTAGTTGTTTCTTATTTTTTTTTTCCAGTCCCCTTTTGCTTTCTTTTACGACCACATGAAACTTGAGAAGCCATCTAAAGCTAAATCATTTAGTGGAGTTGGGCAATTCCCAAGTGTCCAACAAGAAGGCCTGGTTTAGGCTGCGATGGCCACTGTCATTCCTGGTGATTTGTCAGAAGTAAGAGATACCCAGAAAGTCCCTTCAGGGAAACGTAAGCGTGGTGAAACCAAACCAAGAAAAAACTTTCCTTGCCAACTGTGTGACAAGGCCTTTAACAGTGTTGAGAAATTAAAGGTTCACTCATACTCTCACACAGGAGAGAGGCCCTACAAGTGCACACAACAAGACTGCACCAAGGCCTTTGTTTCTAAGTACAAATTACTAAGGTATTAAACTCTATTTATCTTTCAGACTATATTATCTATTTTATGTTGGCCGTGTTAAGCCGTGTAAAAGTATATATTTGTGTACGCCTTCAGCTGATTGCAGAGAGGATGTGTTAATTAAAGTAGCCATTGGATTGTTTCTAGAATTCTAAATTACCTAAGTTTGCAAGCTAATGTCTTTGATTTTGTTTCTTAATTTGTTTTCTGCTTTTGTTTTCTGTTTCTTTGTTTGTTGTTTTTTTTTTTTTTTTAATGAGCGTAGAATTTTCATTTGTATAAGGAATTGTCACAAGAAAAAGAGTATGGACTGAAAATTTTTTGGCTATGGACTTTTACACGAGTACTTTCATACTTGCCCTTATACCCCTGTTACAGTAGCTAAGCCCACCAAAACTAAAGTGTCGATTTAAGAGAAATGGCTCGCGTTTTGCTATATTTAAATTTGTCAAACTGTCTTTGTAGTGTCATGCTTTCAGTTAAAAGGTTCTGTTGCAAAGCAGCCCTTAGTGTAGTGTTTAGCTGCCATTAAAAAATGAGCACGTGTGTTCTTTGATCAAAATAATTACTTACAGAATATATCTGTGTTTAAAGGCATATGGCTACTCATTCTCCTGAGAAAACCCACAAGTGTAATTATTGTGAGAAAATGTTTCACCGAAAAGATCACCTAAAGAATCACCTACATACACACAATCCCAACAAAGAGGCCTTTAAGTGTGAAGAATGTGGAAAGAACTACAATACCAAGCTTGGGTTCAAACGTCACCTGGCTTTGCATGCTGCAACAAGCGGTGACCTCACCTGTAAGGTATGTTTGCAGACTTTTGAAAGCACAGGAGTGCTGCTGGAGCACCTAAAAACTCATGCAGGCAAGTCATCGGGTGGAGTGAAGGAGAAAAAACACCAGTGTGAACACTGTGATCGTCGGTTCTACACCCGAAAGGATGTCCGTAGACACATGGTAGTGCACACTGGAAGAAAGGACTTCCTCTGTCAGTACTGTGCACAGAGATTTGGGCGGAAGGATCACCTCACGCGCCACATGAAGAAAAGTCACAACCAAGAACTTTTGAAGGTCAAAACAGAGCCAATGGACCTTCTAGATCCCTTTACCTGCAATGTTTCTGTGCCTATTAAGGATGAGCTGCTTCCAGTGATGTCTTTACCTTCCAGTGAACTGACATCAAAGCCATTTACAAACACTTTGCAATTAAATCTCTACAACACTCAGATTCAGTCCATGCAGAGTTCTGCATCTGCACACCAAATGGTTGCCACATCATTGCCATTGGGAATGCCTTGTCCAATAGATATGGAGTCTGTCCACCCTTCTCACCAGCTATCATTGAAATATCCGCTCGGTACTACCTCATACGCAATTTCTATGCCTGAAAAAGAACAGCCATTGAAAGGGGAAATCGAAAGTTACTTAATGGAGTTGCAAAGTGGTATGCCTTCTTCATCCCAGGATTCTCAAGCATCTTCATCAAAACTAGGGCTGGATCCACAAGTAGGGACACTAGATGATGGGTCTGGGGAGGTTTCCCTTTCCAAGGGCTCCGTTCCTATTAGCGAACCTCTAAACACCCCATCATTGGACTTTTCTCAGCTGTTCAACTTCATACCTGTAAATGGCCCTCCCTATAATCCTTCTGTTTCAGTGGGAAACCTCGGAATGAGTTACACGCAAGAGGAGGCACATTCTTCTATGACTCAACTTCCACCACACACCCAGGATCCACAAGATCCTAGCAATAGTATAGGTCTTGGGTCTCTGCACTCGTTGTCAGCAGCTTTCACAAGCAGTCTAAGCACAACCACCACCCTACCACGATTTCATCAAGCTTTCCAATAGGATGTACAAAGCTGGCTTGTTACTGTCTATTTGTAGAAATGCCTTAGGTGACCATTTTTAACTTAGTGCCTACTATAAGACATTATAAATTCTCTGCTTTTGTACAGTACCAATCTCATGAAGCCAGTAAGAAATTTAAATTAACTTTTAAAAAATGTTTTGAAAGTGTTTATTCTCAGCTGTGTTTACTTTGGGTTTTTTTGTTTGTTTTTTTTTTTTAAAAAACAGTCTCATTGTATTGTTTTCATTTTCACTGCCAATTGACACATTTAAAATGTTTGGTAGAAAGTCAACCCAAGCAAACTCTCAACACTCATCCCTTTTTTAAAACTTTTTCAACCATACCAGCTATTCCATTTTATTGATGTCAGTGGTAGAACTACCACTTTTACCTTTTAATATATTTTACTATTTGCAAAGAGTCCAGCTAAAATATGTATCACAAAGATTCCTGAAGATTTGGGAAAAAACTTCTCCAGTCCGTTTCCAAACAAATCCCCTTCCCAAATGGTGACACATCTGATCTGTTCTATAATGACAAATCCAAATTTTTTAAATAAATACAGAATTCAGATTTTTCTGAAAACTTGTGTGTGTATATATGAAAGTCCATATATACACAGTACATATATATAGCATTTTGACTTGTATTGAAGTCATTATAAAAGGTGTTAAGAATTTTGCCATTTTCTGGCTTAAATTTTTGTGGCCTGTTATGGATAACGGAAGAAAAAAATTTAGTTTAATTGTCTAAAATCATGGATGAACAGAATTTCAACAGAGAATCTCTGCTTGCCTAAATGACAAACGTTTCAAGTTGAATTTGGAACTGTGTTGTTGTGCTTTCATGACTCTGGTAGAGGGAAACAGGCGAAATTAATGGCTGATCTTGAAATATAAAAGTGTTGTAATGTAGTAATGCAGAATATTTTGTCGCAGTTTTTTTTTTTAATTCTTAACTTGCTGTTTTTTCTCTTTAGTAGCATAGAAAGAGTACTGCATAGGAATCTTCCAATAGTGTATTCACATTTGTAGGCATCAGTCTTCTCCCAGCTGCCACCACCAAAGGGTGGATCAAGTCCAGCCAGAAAGCGTGTATCTATTTTCAGTTCAAAACTAGTGTGCAGTCAGAGAGTGAATGTAAATTTGCAAATACCAGGTTTTTGTTTTTTTGATTTCTTTTTTTATTGGAATGATCTTTTCAGTTGTGTTACATGGTGTGTTTTGTCCTCCTAAGCAACAAGTTAGATGCTAATCACACTTTCTACACCTGGGTACTTGGTTAGGGACTTTTCGCCCATTGCCAAGATTTAAAGACAGGACTCTTAGGAGTGAAGTAAAAGCATATTGCTTACACCACTTTTACCTGATGCAATATATTCTATTCCCCAATCCCTAATAACCAAAAGAGGAAAAAAAAAAAAAAAAAACAAACCAACCTACCCTGTGATGCATGAAAGCAAACTAGATTTGCTGTAATTCTCCAATAACATTCTTTTCCTTGTCATTTTTGTACAAGTAATTAAAAAATAGAAATCAAGTACACTAGTATCTCTCAAACAATAATGAGGATTCATACAAGGTTTTAAGTGGTTAAACTAAATATACTTCACAGAAACAAAAGTTGCTCCCATTTAAGGAGCTCATGCTCCGGATGTTTTATCAGTAGCTCCTACTTTTTTTTTTAATTCTAGGAGCAATATGCAGGTGTAGTTTTACTATTTTATACATATGTGTATTTAAATTTTATTACTGAAAGATAACATTTTTATAAATGTGTGTTCCAAAGGCATTAAAATAAGGATGTATTAATAAGGAAAATACCTTTTGAAATTCTGCAAACTGCTCCTAGATTTTGGGTTTAGGAGAACGTTATCTCAAAGTGGGCTTTCAGCTCTGCTTCATGACTGCTTCCTCTGGTTTCTGTGAAACAGATTGCTCGCTTACTTACATCTTTAGTTGAATGATTTGTTCAATATTGCTTTTTTTCTCTTCACCTTTCTAAAGGAAAGAAAAACACAGATGAACAGAGCACAAGGTGAATGCAACCGAATGTAACTCTAGTTTAAATCAGCAACCATAACGCATCTAGGAAGAACTCGGGTTTATTCTCAGTCCTTTAAATCAATCTGAGATGAAGATAAATGGACTTCATTCCTCCAGTGGGTTACATCCCACATGGAGCTGAGCATCTGCAACTCCTCCTGCAGCAGAGGAAAATTGCAAGCGCTCAGTATCCCACAGCCAGCCCAGCAGCATAGCCGGGCAGTGCTGCCTGTCTTGGGCAGCTTCTGGCACACAAATTCCCAATCCGTAGCGAATGTTTATCAGTCTCAGTTGCCGATTAGACTTCATTAAAAAACCAAAACCCAACGGACACTTTGCCAACACCAGTTTCTTAGTGCGTAGCCAGAATCCTTACTACTTTGTTCGTGCCTTAGCTTCCTGAAAAGGGATTGACATTTCACTTTGGAGTTAGACGTACATTTCACTTGAGAAATAGGGACCTCAGACAAGATATTGAACCTCATTCAGTCAGGGTTTCAGTGGGTGGCTGCACCGAGTGTGCTTGCCACCGAACTAGGATGTACGGTAACGTGGAAGCAGACTGACACTGTAAGCAATACTACCACCACCGGAGTGCTTTTGAATATCACTTAGGCAGAGTCAATATTGGCCACTACTAAACCATCAGTTTTTAAACCCTGTTTTCTCGATTTCAGATGGATTCTCGGTGGGAGGGGGGGAGGGCTGGCTGATCGTGCACCACTCTTTGTGCAACTTCTAAACTTCTAGTAAGGTTTGGTTTTTTTAAATATATATATTTTTGTGTACTTGTTGCTTGTGCTTTATTTAGTAGTAAATTGTGGAATAGAGTGATTTATTGTTAATTTGGCAGTAGCGGTTTTTAAAAACCATATACTGACTGAAACATGAGCCAGAGCTGATTGCTTTATTAAGCTAATAATGAATGTTAAGAGTACATATTTTCAGGATCATTTGCCTAGTGAGCTAAACATGTATTATAGGCCAATATTTTTTAAAATAAAGCTTGGTCAACCTCTATGTTACACATATTACAAGATATAGCACTTTCAAAAAGAAAACCTAAACCTTTTAAGAAAATTTCTTACAGGTTATGCTTTTTATTATAAAACCTTTTATTATAATTTGTTTCAAGTGCCATTAGATTACATATATGTAGGCCTTTGGTATAATGCTTTGTGTACAAAATGGTAGACATTGTAATTTTAAACAGGTACATTTTTACAGTGTTTTCTTATCAATTTGCTATATTGCACAGAACCAGTGTGTCTTTCTTAAGGGTTTTACAATGGTTTTTACTAGGTTTACATGTTTCAAACTACACTGTCTTCTACTGCCATTTTGAATACCAGTAAAAAAAAAAAAAATTAGGAGTTTGTCCTCACCAATTGCAAACTGTGTCCTCTGGAGTTCTGGATGGTAAACTATGGCAAAAAATGTTTAACATGCAGTATTTGATACAGATTTTTTTTTATCATATCCTATCATCGCTATGCTGCTGTCTGAAGTTAACTTAGGGCCTGATCCTGCATCCGTAAAGGTTGAGGGGAGCAGGATTGCATCCTTCGTTATGTCTGTCTCATACACTGGTTTAGCAGCTCATCCTGTATTCTTCTCAGTCTATAGATAAGCCTCTGAAGTAAATGTACTTATCTGGTATGTAGTAAACCGTATAGGCTTAGCTGCCCATCTTGCATCCTCCCAGTGTACAATTAAAACCACAGCCTACTTAGCATCGCACTCAACGTACAAATAATGCCACAGTAGTTCAAAATGTGTTTGGATAGTCCCAAAGCTTTTATGCAATAAGGGTGTCTTACTTTTGTTGGAAGGCAGTGTCTTTTGATAACAGTTATCTAGCCCTGGAAGTGACACAGAACTATTGCTAATCATATGTAAACACTTTTCAGTATAAGCTTCAGTGGTACAGTTGAACCAGAGTGAATGTTTATCTCCTCAGAAACACTCCTGCAATATTGTTATATTGGATCATGCTGCTAATGTAACTTGGGATACAACTCCTCTCATGGTGCTACAAACCTCCCTGTCTCATGCAGATGTATTTTTACCCATAGAAAAAAGGACTATACTAGACCTATAGTTGTATGATATATTTTTATACTGTGACTTAATTTGTCATTAATGAACTTTGTGCAACACCACAATGTATTCATATGCACTTGCAAAAGTAAAATTTTGGACATGCAAATTTAAACGCTGACAAGCCCAGCTCTTGTTCATAAAAATAGGTGACTGCTAGTTAAAATTAAATGTGGGCTTTTTATATGGTGTGGAGTGAAGAACATACTATATGTTACTAAAAGCCTTTGAATTTAGACAGAAACTGGGAAAAGTAGATTGGGGAATGATGTCACACCCAAACCTGACTCGGATTGCTGAAATTATATTTTTAGCTAGTGGAAAAATTGTTTGGACTTGTATGCTAAAATGTTTTTATGATAAAAGTTTTGAGTCAAAAATAGAGGAAAAAACACAGAAAACCCTGCATTCCAGACTGAATTTGTATATGTTTCTTGCATTTAAAATTTGCTATCCTGTGATATGGGAAATTGAGTTGCTTATCATGTATATGTACTTTAAAATGTATTCACAAACTACTGTTGTATTTGTATAAAATATAGACAAAAAGATTGCATATATATTTTTGTGTATAAGCTCTGTAAAATAGCAATCACATTATGAAGCTGCAGCAGAACTTCATTTTAAACATTCACATCCAAAGAAACAGACTATTTATTGTCCACATACCCTGATTATAAAATATACCTTGCTGCTATTAAACAATAGTGCTGCAGCTTCTTGTGGCCTACAGTGTTATGTTTGCTGTACAAAAATATGTGAACTCCACAAAATATATCAATAAAATTACAGAATGGTTTTAGTTAATGAACAACTTATGCCTGGCATTTCAATAGATAATCTTGATCTGCATGTTTGGGATTACAATAAGTAATTACAGAATATATCCAGTTTTGCTGGCTGTAGCTATTCTGAGTTTGCAAAGGTATAACTGTCTTAATTTATGACTGGTAAAATGTCAGTTTTTCAGAAAATCTTAAAGCATAAGTATCTGCGTTTCACGATTTCACCAAGGAACAAACTGGACGATGCTACTGTGTCTGTGACAAGACAGATCTGAACTGAAGAAGCAATTGAGTTTGCCATCAAATTGCACTTTGAAATGCTGTGAGACACTGGAAGGTGAGTTTGGGGTTTCTGTAGTGGGACCACTCATTTGGGAGACATAGGTGAGTAATTCTCCATCATTTCAGATTAATGCAAGTCATTTACATCGATTGTTAGAGTTTGCAGGATAAACTGTAAGGGTGTGGCATGTGCTGGACACAGTATGTAGGTTGTCTCTCTGAAATATTTCCAGGAGAAACTCCATTGCTTTGATCCCATAGATCTCACAGCTGCTCGCGACACTGATGAAGAAGTCTGACTGTCACGCATGGAGGGAAGAGGTGCTGCGCAGCCAGACGAGCAGCCTGCTCACAACTGCAGAAAGTTGCCTCTGTTCATTCCACCCAGTTGTTCCCTAGCGTAGGCTGTTTGCCAGGACAGTAAAAGACTAGCATTTCACGTTCTGTTGCTTTTCAGAACATATTTTGTTAACATCCTCAGCATTGTCTGTGTTTTCCTGCTTTTGGGTTCCTCTCTTTTCTAAGTCTTGACTTTTTAGATTTCTTGCTGTAACACAGTCTGAGATTAATGATTGTTACAGAGAGTTGTTGGCTTTCACCTTCTCCGTACATAGACGTTTTTCCTTTCTTGTGATCCCTACTCCTTTCCTCTGAGCTGACATCACTTCTGTGTCACAGGTTTCTAACTTGCTTGAGAGGGTTGGCCTTGTTATATTGAGAGTCAAAAGCTCTACAGATGCTCTATGATATGAAATACTCTGCAAAACTATTTATTCCCCGCCCCGAGAGAAAAACATCCCATTGTGTTGCTATCATAGATTGTCTCACCCACCATTACTGAATTAACACGTCCTCTTTCTAAACAGACACCTTCTAGAAACTCTGTCAGCCTCTGGAATAAGTGAAATGTGATTGCATGGATGATACCTATGTTATATGCAGAGATCTCTTGGTGCAGTCCTTCCAGAGCTTTCCTTGTTAAATTCAGAGCCATAAGCGTCGTCCCTTCTCTCTCTTCTATCCACCCTTTTCCAAAACTTGTGTAAGAAAGTACAGAAAAGTGGTCCTTCAGTATCCTCTATACCTGGTCTTGCTGTCCTCCAGGAGTGGAAGAGAAAGACTATTCCGGTTTCCCCCTTCACTGTCCTTCTTTTCCTTCCCATGTATAAGCATGCCCTAGGATAAAGGATGGGTTTTTTGACAAGTGCAAAACTGATCCAGACCTGCTGCTGCTGGACTAACAAGAACGGGGCAGCTACATGTGGTTGGCTTCCCCACTTTGCAAATCAAAACATTGTATTAAATCGGATAGAAATTAAGTTCTCTGAAGTGGCAGTTACCATAGTTGGCACAAGGGTTTGCCTTCACAAGCAGGCAGCAAGTAGGACAGCAAGATAAGCTTTATTACAAAACTTAGTCTGTGCTTAAAAGTTTGAGAAGTGTATTGGAAGACTAACTGCTGCTTATCATTATGAGCCGGGGCCTCCAGCAAATAAACAGCAACGCTGTATTTCTGTGTTTTGAACAACAGTGGAGGTACTGGTGTTGAAAATGACAGACCCCAGCAGGAGCACGGAGTTTCAAGTTCCTGCTTGTGTACTATATCCCAGGTAATTCAGTATAAACTTTCTCTACTCCTAATAAAGGTGTAACATCTTGCCCGGTATTTTTATTTTTATATAATTATATTTATTTGTTGTAATGGTCTGTGTGTCCTCAGGAAATGAATGTTTTCAGAGAAATAAGGATTTTAAAAAAATATGATTAACAGTTGTGTTCTTCATTGTCATCCCACAGCCTTGTCTCCTTCAGGGACATTCGTGTTACAAAAAAATCACTAGCTACAAAGCTCAGAGGGGACTGAAGAGACATCAGCTATCAGCTGAGAACTCTGAAAACAGGACTATAGTAATGCATCCTGTGGCTAGGCTGGAAATCATTTGAATTGATCCTTGACAGTTTGCCCATGGCACTGATTTTCATTGTTGCACTGAACTGCAATGTACAAAGAAGAATGGTTTAGTCGTTTCATATAAATCGGTCGGATCTCTGCTTGATGCGTGTAAAATAATGCAGAGAGCCTGAATAGTCACAGTTCCTGAAAATCAGTACATGGCTTAAACTTTTGTATGTGTGTGTGTGTATATGTATGTGTCTGCATGTAGGTGTGTATGTGTACATATATGTATGCATGGGAGGGTAGCAGTCAAACCTGGAAGAGTTGAGAAATTAGTTTTATTTGGTTTTAGTTTACTTCAGAAAGTTTAAAGTGTTTATGTTTTACACGTCCCAAATGAATCATGCAATTTGTAAAGGTATCTCCTAGTTAACACAGCATGTGGTTTCCCAGGCAAGTTGGAAGAGTTTCTTCCAAATACCTGATTAATCTGTGAGAGACAGCAATTTATCTATGGGGCGCACAGACTCCTGCGAGGAAGGTGTTTGTCAGCTGTCCTTGTGTGGTATTAGATACAATTTCAGCAGAAAAGTTCTGTAGGCTGTGCCTCTGAAATTAAGCTCCGCTCTGGCTTACTGCCTTTGTGTTAAGTTGTTTCACACAGGGTCATGGGTGAATCCTTAATTTCGCTCACAAGTACTTACACTGAAGATGAAAATAAAATACAGACTCTGTGTGGTTAAGGGGGCATGCTATAAATGAGCAACATCCGAGCTCTAATATAGAAATATCAAATAGCAAACACTGATGACAGATAAACAAAGACTAAACCCCCAAACTCACTGAAGTCTGTCCTAGCCTGAAAATGACCTCCTCTTACTTTGTCAGTGCCTGGCTCCTTAACCAATAAAGCACAGAACTGCCCAGTATTTCACGTGCACTCTTCAGCTTCGGCATGTTTTTCTTCAGCAGTATTTTTACAAGGTGACACTTCTTACTCACTAATGCAAACCTTGTAACAATGTACTTAAACTGCATGACCCATTTTTATCAGGCAGGTTTAATACTCTGTAACTTTGGGCAACCTCTGATAATTTGCAGTGGCCCACCAGAATGCCCAGGCCATCATTTCAGAGCCACTGAATTTAGCTGGTCCTCTTGCCTCTTCCCCTCTTTGCAGCTCTCTGAAGACGTGGTGTTTGCAGGGAGCCCCCACCTTTGCTCTGTTACAGGTCCGTGGGGCAGGGCATGACCTGTGTTAATGGGATTGTGTGAGCTGCTGGGAGAGACTGACCCTTTTATACTTCAGCATCAGCATTAAGATGCCATCCAGAGGGACCTGGACAGGCTTGAGAGGTGCGCCTGTGCAAACCTCGTGAAGTTCAACAAGGCCAAGTGGGCAAATGCACCAACTCCTGCATGTGGGTCGAGGCAGTCCCATGCACAAATACAGGCTGGCTGGAGAATGGATCGAGAGCAGCCCTGAGGAGAAGGACTTGGGGGTGCTGGTGGATGAGAAGCTCAACGTGAGCTGGCAATGTGCACTTGCAGCCCATATCCTGGGCTGGATCAAAAGAAGCGTGGCCAGCAGGTCGAGGGAGGTGATTCTCCCCCTCTACTCCACTCTCGTGAGACCCCACCTGGAATACTGTGTCCAGCTCTGGAGCCCCCAGCATAAGAAGGACATGGACCTGTTGGAGTGGGTCCAGAGGAGGGCCACAAAGCTGATCAGGGGGCTGGAGAACCTCTGCTATGAGGACAGGCCGAGAGAGTTGGGGTTCTTCAGCCTGGAGAAGATTCCGGGGAAACCTTATAGCAGCTTTCCAATATCTGAAAGGGGCCTACAAGAAATCTGGAGAGGGATTTTTTACAAGGGCATGTAGTGATAGGACGAGGGGTAATGGCTTCAAGGTGGAAGAGGGTAGATTTAGATTAGATCTCAGGAAGAAATTTTTCACTCTGAGGGTGGTGAGGCACTGGAACAGGTTGTCCAGGGAAGTTGTGGAGGCTCCATCCCCGGAAGTGTTCAAGGTCAGGTTGGATGGGGCTTTGAGCAACCAGGTCTACTGGGAGGTGTCCTTGCCCATGGCAGGGGGTTTGGAACTAGATGATCTTTAACGTCCTTTCCAACCTAAACTATTCTATGATTCTATGAATAAACCTACTGTACCTGGGAAAGCAGCCGTCACCAAATGGTAGAATAGCACTAGCATTACCCCCTGGGCCCTTTGCTGTAGGTGATTAATTTTTCCTGGTAAAGCATTGGGGCTGTTTTCTAGTCCTTAAGCTACGCATCTCATATTCCACTATCACTTTTTGCCATCTCCCTGTGACCCAGCAAAGTTAGCTTTGCTCCAGGGGCAAGACTGTAAAACCAATCTTGGACAATTTGGCTGAAGATCCTGCATGAGGTGTCTGCCATGTGACAGCAGTAAACCTGCCAGCATAGGTACCTGTCTTTGCATGGCCAGAAGGTATTGCTATGGGTCAGAGCATGTGTTTCACATTTTATTATCTTTATCCCTAAGTTCAGATTTTCTTAGCTTGTCTCAAGGTGCTCTTTTGCAATTGTGATGTTAATCTACAGCAGGTCCCAGATGGTTATCCCTGGTCCATTGGGGGTCTCTGAGGCCCCAGTAAGTTAGCTGTGAAACCTCACCTGCCTTGCCAGTGGCTTCAGTTAAAGCCTCAGTGCTTTCAGGTAAGGAAAGCCTTTGCTTCCTGCTCTTGAACACCCGGAGTAACCTTACTGGGAAGGAAAAAACCATCAAGCAGCTGTTCGGCAATGCGTGTTTGAAGCTGGATCTTATTATTTATAAACTAGGGTTTAACCTTTTAAAATGTTTATTATTATTATGTCTCGGTTCCAAAGATCAGCTGTAAAATAGCATCACAGTTCTTGCAATGTATTTATTCTTTGAGTTTGGGTTTACCTCTGACTGCTTTAATGAAAACTTGCTTGTATTTGCTATGCCAAGGTGTCATTTGTCTCACCAAAACAGCCAAACTCTGAAACATGAACTGGATTCTTTTCTGGCTTGTGCTTGTATTAAAAAAAAAAAAAAAAAAAAAAAAAAAAAAAAAAAAAAAAAGGTTAATCAGTGGCCTGTCTTCAGAGTGGGCCGGTGTACGGACTGGCTTCAAACAATGGTATCGCTTACACCTGTGCGATTGATCATCTCAGAACTGCTTTCAGGCAACTCCGACTATCATTTGAGGTCTGTGAGGTCTCACTGGAAGCAACATTTGGACCGTGAAACACTACATGCATAAGGAAGAATGTAGATTCATCATCAAATGCTAAACAGATCACAGGAACTGACAGTAAATGGAGGAAAAAGAAAACTTTGATTTGAAACTGGGAAGAAAACCTCTCAGAAGACACTGAGGCACAGGCTGAGGAACTATGTTGTTTTGAGAGTAGGACTGTAATTTAAGTACTTAAGAGCTAGATTTGGCAAGACAGAAATCTTTAGCAAAATTCCAAAGTAATTTAGTAGAAACAAAATGCTACCTCTGTATTGTAAAGCAGTTCTTAGAAGCCACTGGACAGCCAGGCCTTTGAGGGTTTGTTACATGGTACACCAAGCAAACGTTCAAAGAAATAAAGCAATGATTGTGGACAAGAATAAAACTATACACTCTTAAAGTCTCTGAAATCAGTTCCAATCCTCAGTTCTGTCCTTCTCCCATTTTAGATGAAGCTTTGGTTGTTAAGAACCACAACAGTGATGCACCGTGATCAAAACGAAACTCTGGTGTTTGGTGTGTGCCCTCTGTTGTGGTGGGTTACATCCATATCGGTCCTTTAAGGCCGTTGCTATCGAGGCTGACTTCTTCTGTCCAGCAACTCAACGAACAGCAGTAGTAACTAACAGTAATGGCAAACAAAGAGTTTCTATATCCCTGATATACAAGCAAAATATAAACAGGTGAACTGAGCGAGACTGATTCTGTATTCCTGCTCAGCTGGAAGCACAGATTAGGTTGGGCAGCTGTTGCAGCATCGGAGGCACAGGCATGTTTTACTTGTAGAAATACGACACACACGCTTGGAACAAAACCATTGCTGCCGCAGGTTATGGTAGCTGTGACATACTGCGTAGCTGTGAGATGTTGCATCCCTCAGGACACAGACTGTGTGTTTCCCTGTTGTCACTTCTAGAAGTCCCTGTTGGCCTGATGACTTCTGGTTCATACAGCTTCCATCTCGCTTGAGGAAATAGCCGTGAAATGGGAACAGTGCGGTTGGAGGCTGCTGTGGGTTCCCCTGGAGAAGGGCAGCAGGGAGGGAAGGGGCAGCTCGTCCCCAGCAGCCCTGCTCCCCTCTGAGAACAGCTCCCCGGGCCACGCTGTGGCTCCCTCCTCCGGCACTGCCGGAGCTAAATGGGGCTGTGAAGTGTGGCAAGGACGTCCTATAGTGGTTGTGTCTCATGGGAAGTCACTGGGCCGAGTCATCAGTGGATTACAGGAAAATGACATTTATTAAGAATAAATGACTGCTTGCTTTTACATCTGCTGTAATTGTGTTCACATTGAAAGACACTGGATGTGCCCCTGCTCCGGTCCTCAGCAGTCAGCTTGAGACAGGACAGTAAGTTACGTTAAGTCTGTTTAGATCCCAAAACATGCCCCTCTTCCTGTTCAAAAATTCCATGTATTCCCCAAGAACAATACAACATCCCTGCCATGACAGGGGCAAAACAGAAAGGTTTTTAGCAGAAAAGGGTAACAGGAAAATTACCAAAACAGGGACAACTGGAAGGTTGGGGGCAGTGGGATGTGGAGCTTGAAAAAAATACTATGGAAGGTCTGGGATACCCTTTGGGATGAGATTTCAACCAAAGAAATTTGGGAACAGTCCTAATCCTAACCCTCTGTTTTAAGAACATAGATTTTACTGCTGTGTTCTGCAGCATTCACAATCTCTTACAGAATCATAGAACAGTTTGGGTTGGAAGGGACCTTTAAAGGTCATCTAGTCCACCCCCCCTGCAATGAGCAGGGACATCTTCAACTAGATCAGGTTGTTCAGAGCCCCCTCCAACCTCACCTTGAATGTTTCCAGGGATGGGGCATCTACAGTCTCTCTGGGCAACCTGTTCCAGTGTTTCACCACCCTCATTGTAAAACATTTCTTCCTTATATCTAGTCTAAATCTACCCTCTTCTGGCTTAAAGCCATTACTTGTTGTCCTATCACAACATGCCCTGCTAAAAAGTTTATCCCCATCTTCCCTGTAGTCCCCCTTTAGTACTGAAAGGCTGCAATACGGTCTTCCTGGAGCCTTCTCTTCCCCAGGCTGAAGAACCCCAACTCTTGCAGCCTGTCCTCATAGCAGAGATGCTTTAACCCTCTGATCATCTTCGTGGCCCTCCTCTGGATTTGCTTCAACAGGTCCATGTCCTTCTTATGTTGGGGGCTCCAGAGCTGGACACAGTATTCCAGTTGGGGTCTCACAAGAGTGGAGCATTGGGGCAGAATCACCTCCCTTGACCTGCTGGCCACGTTTCTTTTGATGCAGCCCAGGATGTTGTTGGCTTTCTGGGCTGCAAGCGCATCTTGCTGGGTAATATTTAGCTTCTCATCCACCAACACCCCAAAGTCCCTCTCAGCAGGGCTGCTCTCAATCCCTTCATTCCCCAGCCTGTATTGAGACCGGGGATTGCACTGACCCAGCTACAGGACCTTGCACTTGGCCTTGTTGAACTTTTATGAGGTTCACACGGGCCCACTTTTTGAGCCTGTTCAGGACCCTCTGGATGTCCCATCCCTTGGGCATGTCAACAGCACCATTCAGCTTGGTGTCATCTGCAATCTTGCTGAGGGTGCACTCATTCCCACTGTCTATGTCATTGATGAAGATATTCAACAGTACTCATCCCAATATGGTCCCCTGAGGGACACCACTTGTCACTGATCTCGATCTGGACATTGATCCATTGACCACTGCCCTCTGGATGCAACCATCCAACCAATTCCTCATCCACCGAACAGTCCACCCATCAAATTCATATATCTCCAATTTAGAGAGAAGGATGTTCTGGGGGACCATGTCAAAGGCCTTAGAGAAGTCCAGATAGACAACATCCATAGCTCTTCCTTTGTCTACTGATGTAGTCACTCCATCATAGAAGGCCACTAGGTTGGTCAGGCAGGACTTGACCATATCTGGACTAGTCCAGATATGCTCCTGTAAATGTCAGCTTAACAGGTCCACTCTCAGGCCCTTCATCCACACATCCTTCTGCCTACTCCTCTCTCTTAACCAACTTCCCCTTTGAATCTCCTCTGCCACCCTAACCTGGTGAAAACAGGTTGTAACTGCATTTCTCCCATGGGAAGGCTGACGTTTTTGGAGAATTCATAGCAGAGATTGCATCTCTGCTTTTATACACTATATGGCGCAGAAGTCCATGCAAGAATTGCAGCCCTAATAGGACTCAGAAAATAGGAATAAAAAAATCCTTTCTCTCTCCAGTATAGCTTCATCTGCTTACTGCAGCTTTTCATTTCCATCACAACTCACCTGCCTAGAAAACAGTCTCTGCAAAGATCAGAGAAGACTTTGCATACAAGCATAATATCACAGTGCTGCTCAGAAAAGGAGTGTAAAATACCTGTTGTCTCCATACCTTACTTCACTGCATATGTAAAACTACACTAAAGCTCCTTTGGTCTTCTCCCCAACCCCAAAGCATCCCTGTGTAACTGATGTTGACTCGGTGCCTCAGGCCAGATAGGAGGGGGCAGCAGGAGGGTATGACAGCTGGCTTGTGCTTTACAACAGAAAGCTCGTGGGGTGTGATACCACCAGTCCAGCAGCCTCTTGTACTGTTAGAGTCCCTTCTGGGAGGAGCAAGGAAAGAGGAGCCTTGTGTTGTCAGGCAGTCCCATCTGCAGGGACTGTCCCACCCGGGGCCATTGAGAGGCATCCCTAACTCTCGGCACTCTCACTTGTTAACAACTCCCATAATGCATATTAGCACCTATTTATCTACCTCTTCCCCAGCCTATCTGTTTCACACTGGCAAGTGATAACCCAAATTCCCCATTCTCATTCATCTCTGGTCCAGGTTTACTTCCCTGTGAATTGCAATGACAAATTTCTCCTGGTAGTCCTCAGTCTCAGTGCAGGGGAAGATCTCCATCACTGATATGCTACAGAGTGATGCCTTTGAAGCCCTCTGGCTGAGCTGATCTAGAGTTCAAGTAGGGTCAGAAGATGTCTTTAGGACACTAAGTTTATCTGTTGAGGTGAACAACTGAACCCATCTCAAGGTGAACACTCCAGTTCTACTTGCACATGTCCTGAGCTCCCTCAGCGTATCTGTGCTGCATCTTACTTATCCAGAGAAGCAAAATAACAGAAAACACCAGGAAAACTCCGCAGGAACTGCCTGCGGAGCCAGTGCTGCCCAGAGGAAAACTGGAGAAACAGGCACTGCCAATCTTTGAAGTCCAACAACAGGATCTGTATTGGGAAAGCTGACACCCTGAGGGAGGTTCTGAAGGGCAAGGAGGTGGGAAATGGGGACCAAGCTTTCCAAGATAATTGTCAACGTGTACAGAAAGATACTGGAATATTCAAAAGCACTTAGCTGTATAGCCCCCATAAGGGTGCTCTGATGCATGGGCAGTACAGCAGGTACCAAACACTGAGGCAGTTAGCATGAGCACTATGTGAATATGTGAAAGCAGGGTCAAAAGAGCAAAAGCTTCTCTGAAAAAACACTAGGACCAGCAAGGCAAAATTACATTTGTTTGATTTCTGCCAGAACAGCTCTGTAAATTTAGCAATAAATGTGCTAAGAAGGATCCACAAAAAAAATACACACCTGTAGTAACTGCATGGGGTGTGACGGGAAGATGACCAAATACTTACATATAAGTCTAGTTACTATATTCAATGGACAATACAGAACAATTCTTTGTCTTTATGCTGCTATTAAGGTTGCTGTCCTGCACATGCAGAGTTGAGCAGCCAAAGCAGTCCCCTTATCCCAATCGTGTTTAAGTAGCAGGTTTCTACAAACACACCTTTATACTTAGTTATGCCTGCCATAGCCTCCTCAAATGCTAGCACTCACCATCTCAGCTGCTTCCTCTGACAATGACTTTGAGCTGTTTAATGCATCTGATGATGATCATGCCTGCCTGGAGCCATGGTGAAATGCACTCACCAATCACTGCTTTATTTACTCCCAGGGCATTCTGCTAGAGGTATTCAACAGGCAGAACACCTTTCTTTTCTCTTGAGATTAGAAATCATGTGAAATACATATGAATTAATATCTTTCTAGCTTTAAATCCACTTGCCTTGACTTTCTAGAGATTTACTTCAGGGTTGGAGAAGAATGTTTCCAGGTGAGACTGATTGGGTTCAGCTAGTTATGACAGATGCAGTTCATTTGGGGGTGGGAGGGAGAATGGTGAAGAGAGGATAAAAGGCTTTGGAAGGTCCTGTAGAGTCCTTTCTATCAGGGGAGCTTTCCAGTCTTCTGTCTTGGTAATTTCCTGTTGTTTTCTCCATCTTATTATGCCATCACCTATTCCTCTTAATTGTTTTCTTCCTTTGGAGTTTTCCCCATCTGTGGATTTGCGACCCTGCAGCAGCCCCTTAGTTATCCCTGGCAAAGACAGCAAAAACTTCTTGGGGGGAACTCCTTCAGCCAGGACTCGCCGCCTGCCTCCCCGCCTGGCCTGGTGCTCCATTGATTGGGATCAGCTCTGCCTCCTGCAGCCCCTAGGCTCTGGGGGCTTTGGTTCTGTCTACAAAGCCACCTACCATGGTGCAACTGTGGCTGTGAAGCAGGTGAAGAAGAGCAGCAAAAACCGACTGGCATCACGACAGAGCTTCTGGGCTGAGCTGAACGTAGCCCGGCTACAGCATGATAATGTGGTACGTGTGGTGGCTGCCAGCACGTGTGCCCCGGCCAGCCAGAACAGCCTGGGCACCATCATTATGGAGTATGTGGGCAACATCACCCTCCACCATGTAATTTATGGCACTGGCGATGCGTGGAGACAGGGTGAGGATGATGAAGGAGGATGTGGAAGGCATGCCCTGAGCATGGAAGAGACCGTGTGCTATTCTTGTGACATTATGACTGGCTTAGCCTTTCTTCACTCGCTGGGCATTGTGCACTTGGACCTGAAGCCTGCAAATGTCTTCATCACTGAGCAGGGAGTGTGCAAGATCGGAGACTTTGGGTGCTCCCAGAAACTGGAGGAGGGCTTGTCCCAGAGTCCCCATGTCTGCCAGCAAGGGGGCACGTACACGCACCGCGCCCCTGAGCTCCTCAAGGGGGAGAGGGTCACTGCCAAAGCAGACATCTACTCGTTTGCTATCACCCTCTGGCAAATTGTCATGCGAGAGCAGCCCTACCTGGGTGAGCGGCAGTATGTGCTCTATGCTGTGGTGGCCTATAAGTTACGCCCTTCGCTGGCCGCCGCCGTTTTCCACGAGTCACCAGTGGGCCAGAGACTCCAGGGCATTATTAGCTGCTGCTGGAATGCTAAGGCAGAGGAGCGCCCGAGCGCAGCCCAGCTGCTTCCCAGCCTCAGGGCCCTCAAGGGGAGCCTCTAGGAAAACTCAGGACTCTTAACGTTTCTTTTATTGTCGACTTTTCTTTCCCTCTGCCTTTCCTCTGAACATAATGAATTTAGCCCCTGTGTGATCTAAAGGATTTGTTGCTGGCTTTTATACCCCCCAAAAAAAAGAAACTGCTTTGTTACAAGAAGACTATAAATAAAGAGATTTAACAAAACTGTGGGTTTTTACCATGGGAGGGGATAGAAGCAAGGATTAAGATGTTGGCAAATATGACTTTTTCTGGTTGATCTGTTGTGTGCTGCCTTGCTCAGGGAGAAACTGGGGAATGTGATGTAGAGAAAAATAGTTGGTTTCAAATAAGTGAAGTACAAAAAAGGGCTGCTTTTAGAAGGATCTTTGTACATAATACCTTTTGGTATTTCCAAAATGTCAGCTATGACTAGCTCTTTACACTAGCTAGGTTTGTGCATTTGAGCTTTTCCTCTTCATTTACCAAGGAATGAGTATGCATCACAAATCAATGAATGCAGAAAAATAAGTACAGAGTGTCAGTGGATTTTTTTCTTGTGCTTGGATGTACTTAATTTCAGTAAGTATGCTGATTCTGAAATGGAAAATGTGAACTACCCAATCTCCCCGTTGAAATAAGGAACCTTTTTGTCAGTCTAAGGCTGGTAAGAGTAAGAAGATACATTAACAACCTGTGCTATTGTAAGACCTCCATGCTACCAGGAGTGTTAGTTCCAACTTGCTAGTTGGTATATTGTAAACTTTAGTATCTGAAGTGTTATAAGAGCATCTTGTGTGGAATAGAAAGTTCCCAGGTTTTGGAGGTACAGAGGGAGTTTAAAAAAAAAAAATAAAATTGGGGAAACATGAAGGGAGATGTATAGATACAAAAAAACCTCATAAATCAGGGTAAAAGGGGGATTACTCACCCTTTGTAATGTGCGGGGCAATATTAGACAAGACAGTGGAAGTACCGAAAAGGAAGATTGCTTAAAGCAGTAATAATGATACTCTGCAGGTGCTCAAAGCATACACTGTTGAACTATCCTCTGCGCTGCTTATGTCTTATCTACTGTCTCTCCTAATCTGGTTGTAATGTGTCTGGGAAAGGAAGTGCTGTAAGCAATGCTGAAGACAAAGAGCTCTGATCCCTGATTTATCAGAACTGATAATTATCGATCTGTCGAGACCTCAACCCTTATCTGGAGCTACAAAGATGCAACTGCTGTAGCTGGTGTTGCCCTCCTACTCAAAGACTTGCTTCTTTTTAAGACGGGAGAGTGATGTTTCAGTCAAACTGTTTTTCTTCTTTCCCCTTCCTCCCCCTTGCTTCCATTCTGGAAAAATATCCCAAAGGAATTGAGCCAGTTTCCTGATTTCTGACACACATCTGTTCTTAGCCCCGTGAAATCCTGGAAATGAGCAACTATGTGAATTTGAGATGATTCTGTAGGTCTTTATGGTATTTGGGTTGGTCATTGAAATTAATGGTTCATAAAGCATATCTAAGCTTAACTATTTCTTGCTCTTCTGTCCCCCTTAAGTGGAGCTGTAGAATGCTGGCTGGAATCAAAAAACCTAAGGTAAATTCTGGAATAGATTTCCTGTGTTTTCTCTGTCAAAATAATTATGTTATAGAACCAGAACTTACGTTTTCTTGTGTTGCATAACTTCTTTTAATAGACAAGAAATATCTTATAAAAGTTATCATAATAAGCCAGTTACCTTTTAAAATGATTAGCTGAGGGCATGTAAGATAAAATGTCAGATAAAGCCACTGACATGCCTCACCTTAACATCAAGCCTTACATAAAAATGTTTCTTGGGTGTTCAAAAGAATATAATAAAAAAATGGAATTAAAGTTTTTTAGTAGTTCCTAGATGCTTATGTGTTGTATTTATTTTGCCAGTCTCGGTAGCTTGTTGCTTACACTGCTAGAAACTTGATTTTGTGCTTAATGATACTTTAGCATCAATAAGTGCTACTTGAGTCTCTGTGAAAAATCAAGCACCCTTCAAATTCTCTGTTCTACTTGACAGAAGAATACTGGATGGCCAAGACCTACTTTTGAAGTGTAATCAGTTCTGCAGATGTCTCTGTCAATTTTACTGGCTTCTCTTTTGAGAGCTAATGAGAACTTTACACAGCACTCAAGATGTAGGCGCATCATTATCTGCTGGCATAATGATGTTCTCTATTTTTTTAGTAACTTCGAAGATTTGATTTGCTGCTTTTTGATTGCTAATAAGCATGGAGTTAATACTAATCAAGAAACATCTCAGGCCTGATAGCTCAGAATCCGTGGTTCTATGTGATGAGGATTATTTTGCCTGTTTGCCTCACTTTACATCAATCCACCTTGAATCTCCTTCTGCCGGTTTGTAGCTGGCCCTTGCACTCGCTGCCCTAATGAACTCCAGCATCAGCAAATTTGTTTATCTTATGGCTCACCCTCTTGCACTTCATTTATGGATGTGCTGAGCAGCACAGGACCCTGTGAAACATCAGTGGGCACTTCCTCTAGTTGAGAGAACAAACACTTTACTTTTACCCTCTGCCTCCTACCTTTTGACTTATCTAGCCCAGGATTTTCTCTCCTAAACATGCCTGCTGAGTACCTTTAAAAGGTTTGCAGTGAAGGATTTTTCAAGAACGTTTGGAAGCCAAAAGGCAACGAATCAACCAGCTCCTTATCTGCATGCTGTTGGTGCTCCTCAAGAATTCCAATACAATTCAACCCAATTGTGAAGCACAACTCTTTCCAACCAAAGCAATATTGGCTCCTTCTAAACAAATCATCTATATGTGTCTGTTAATTCCTTTAATATAGTATCTGCTAATGTATCTTGAAGAGATGTCAATCATGTAATTAGGAAAGTTATTTCTTAAAGACTTCCATGGGGTATGGTCCTGGAGAGAAGAGACGCCCAGGACACCCGGTTGTTTTTCAAGGATTGCCTTCTCCAAGCTCAAGATTGGTTCATCCCAATGAGCAGGAAATCAAGCCAAGGTGGCAAGATGCCTCCAAGGATAAACAAGGAGCTCCTGATTAAACTCGAACATAAAAAATAACCATGCAAGAGTTGAGAGACCAATTGGAAGTCGGGAGCAAGGGAGACTTACCATTGGCAGAGAAGGATCAGGTTAGGGAATGCTCAAACAAACAAGACATACACAAGTTCATGGGACCTGATGGGATGCACTCATAAATGCTGACAGAGCTCACTGATGTCATTGTGAGGCCACTCTTTATTATCTTTGGAATGGTGTTCAGGAGAGATTCCTGAGGACTGGAAGAAAGCAAATTGAACTCCTATCTGCAAGATGGCCAAAAACTGGAAACTACAAGCCAGACAACCTCACCTAAATCCCTGGGGAAAGTGGTGGAACAAATAATTCTGGAAACCATTGCCAAACATATGGAGGACAAAAAGGTGACTGGAAGTTGTCGGTGTGGATTTATGAAGAGGAAATCATGCTTGACCAACCTGGTAGACTTCTGCGGTAAGATTACTGGCTGCTGGATGAGGGGAGAGCAGTGGCTGTTGCTTATCTTGACCTTAGCATGGCTTTTGGCACGGTTTCCCATTACATCATTATAGAGAAACTGACGAAGTACAGGCTAGGTAGTGAAAACTGAACACTAGCTGAGCTCCTGGGCTCAGAAGGTTGTGATCAGTGGCATGAAGTCCAGTGGGAGACCAGTTGCTTGTGGTGTACCCCAGAGATCAATACCGGGTCCAGTACAGGTTAACATCTCCATTAATGGCTGGATGATGGGGCAGAGTGCACCCTCAGCAAGTTTGCAAGATGATACAGAATTGGATGGAGTGGTCAGTGCCTCAGATAGTTGTGCTGATATTCAGAGGGACCTTAGCAAGCTGGAGAAATCTGCCAATGGGAATCAATGCAGGGAACTGCAAAGTCCAGCAGCTGGCGGAGGACACCCCCATGCACCAGTACAGGCTGGGGTCTGACTGGCTGGAAAGCAGCTTTGCAGGAAAGGACCTGGGGCTTCTGGCAGACATCAAGTTGAACATGAGCCAGCAATGCGCCCTTGCGGCAAAGGTGGCCAACAGCATGCAGGGATGCACTACCAAGGGTGTTGGCAGCAATTCCAGAGCATTGCCAGAAGAGATTATTCAGCTCTGCTCACTCAGCCCTGGTGAGACACATCTGGAGTGCTGTGGCCAGCTTGGGACTCTGCCGGAACAAGAAAGTCATGGATGTACTGGACCAGGACTGCAGCGAAGGGTCATGAGGCTGATTAGAGGATTGGAACCGCTGCATGTGAGCAGAGGCTGAGAGATGGGACTGTTCAGCCTGGAAAGAGAATGCTCGGGGACTCTTATCAGTTTACATAAATACTGATGGGAGGCAGTGAAGATGGAGCCAGGCTCTTCTCAGTGGTGCCCAGTGATGGACAAGATGCAATGGACAGAAACTGAAGGACAGAAAATGCCATTTAAATGCAAGAGAAAATGTTTTTACTGTGAGGATGGTCAGACACCGGAACAGGTTGCCTGGAGAGGTTGGGGAGTCTTCATCCTTGGAGATATTCAGAACCCAACTGGACACAGTACTGAGCAAGCTGCTCTAGTTGACCTTGCTCTGAACAGGGGGTTGGAGTAGACATTCTCCAGAGGTCTTTTCCAACCACAAAAGCTCTGCAATTATAATAACATTTATAGATGCTTGAATTTCAGACAACTCCCGAGTTCTCCTACAAAAGTGTTTCTAGCATGAGCCTATTTTGTGTTTCATCCAGGGACAACACACGTGCAAGGAACACACTTCGATTCTTTGCAATGGCTTTGTTATCTTGGGGGGATCAGGTTTCAATGATAAGGGTTGTTTTGGTTTGTTTTGTTTTTTCTTTTAAAAAGCTGACATCAGTAGAGGCTTGACGAATTTCTTGTTCTTGATATTCTGAAAATTGTAAATTATGGGCTTGTGTTAGTTCCCTGAAGTTTTTTTCCATCTATTTTTACATTTAATCCATCAGAGTTTTATCCTTTCTGTTTTCTTCATCTGGACACAGCTTCAAGTTTTTTAAAGATGCCTTCTTGCTTCTAGAGCTGGCATAAAAGCTAATGAGTGTAGCTGCACATTGCTCTCTAACTTTGTCACACTTGCATACCTCCATATAAAATGTTAGCAGAAGGCACGTGATGCTAGCAGAGCAGTTGCAGACAATTGTGTTACAACTCTTATGGGCTTCTGTTCATCCAGATTTTTCCCCAAGTCTTTCTAGAAACTGGTTTTGTTCTTTATCTCTCCTTCCCCATACATTTGCATGCAGTTCCAGATGGTTAGCAAGACATGGTTATAAGTCAAGATGAACCTCAAGGGCTACTCGTACCTAGTTTATTTATTCTCTTCATCCCTGGAACTGATCACCAGCAGCTTGATCAGCCTGAACAGGAGATTTATTGAAGGCCTGGAGAAGTGCTACAACCAGGTAACTGTAGTGTATCAACATCTTGCTATGCTTTCTGAGTGTGAAACACTTGCAAAGCCAGTGCTGAGGATCCTTTGTACAGCTGCCCCAGCCATCCAGCCAAACAAATATAAAAAAGGACATCACTTTTTCTTTCTGTGGACTAAATGCTTTGGCAGGGTATATATAAAAGCATAATGGGTTTGAAAGGCTGAACTAGCATTCAGGTCCTGGTCAGTTCTGTAGGGTCTAGTAAATTCGGAAGTATGGGATTCAGTAGTGCACAGATTCAGATGATGCAGCATCGGTGTAAGTCTGGGCACAGTGATATTGTAATATGTCTTTGGGCTGTGCCCTCCAGCCCTCTACCAGCCAGGTGTGCCCTATTCAGGGCATGAGTTATCTGACGCTAAGAACAGGCTGGACCTCCTCAAATAAAAGTGACCATGCATCTTGACTGTGCTTTTAGGAAGGAACAAAGCCTCATTTGTCCCAACTGGTAAATGTCAGATCTCTCATGTCTTACCATCAACCAAGTTCCACAGCTTGATACAATTATTTTCCTTGGAAACTAAACTACTCTTGCATTCAGACTCAGGGTTTTTTTACAGCAGCAAGTTAAGTGCCATTTCTGGATGCTGGGATGCCACGACACAGTGGCCATTTTCTCAAGGTGAGCTGTTGTTTTGGTTTTGTTTTATGTTCTGTGCTCATAAGTAGCACAAGCTGCCTTTCAAACTTCCAGCTCTGCAGCACTGAGAGCTAACTATTCAAAAGCGGGTGGGTTAGCTCCTGCCTCATGGCAGTCTGGGGTAACCACAGCCTGCATGGAAACTTCAGCTAGCTCTCATCAATCCCCAGTACCTAGCTACCGAACCTGGCTGCGTTTACTGATTTCAGAAAGTACATATAAAGAAGATACTGTAAAGTGCTTGCATTCTCACGTCTAGTCATCAACAGCAGTAGCTCTGGACACATTAACCATATTAGAGTGTTACATTTTGTGCTTTCTTTGTTATATAGATAACATTGTCCACTAAGAGAAAATGTGAATTAGAAGTTCTAATTCTGGCTTTTTTTCGTTTTTTTACAACGAATGGCATCCACCACCCCCATGTGTCTCCTCGTTTTCCTCAAATGGGCACATGGGCAAAACTTGACAGGATGCAGTTAAGAAAGAGATTTTATGTAATTTTATCTAATTCAAACCGAATCCCCAAATAAGAGCCAATACTAGCTAGTGCTGAAATGGTTTTAGGTCAAAATTAAATTTTTTCATGCTTTTCTTCACAATGAAAAGCGATTTCCACATGCTCTCTTGAATTCTGTTAAGTGCAACAATTACTTTAACAGTCAAGTGATTATAAGAAAGACAAGAAAAGATGGCTAGAAGCATGGGAAGTATGCAATTGCAATAAACAGTTTCTAGGAAGAATGAGAGAAGAGGAAAAGAAAAAGCATGGAAGTGTAATTTTATCATTCTGTATTACTCTTCACTTACTATAGCTATTTCTGAAGGTTTAGTGTCTTTAGTTTCCAAATAGAAATATCAACAGATATTTCATAATGAGGTTTAAAAAAAAAAAGTAAGCATAAGCTACAATTCTGAAGCTACTCTATTTGGGGGTGGTGTGGGTGGGAGTTAAACATATTTGATAATTAAGCGGGGAACTGTTTCTCTTTGACATAGCTTCCGGCTTCCCATCAACCAGGAGCCTGTGTAACCCTACTGGTGGCTTGTTTTGGTGTTTGCTTCTCATTCCTTGGAGGCTTCTTCTGTGCTCATCTGTGCTCACTTCATATTCTTTTTTTTTTTTTTAATGTCATGCTTTATCTCAACCCAGAAAGAGCGAGCTAACACCACTATCTTCAAATGACAAAAATGCTATATAACTTGGAAGTGGGCACATCCTTAATACAGCAGGTAGGATGGGAAGCATAAAGATGTGTGATGACGTATGGGTTGCTTCTGTATTCTGTGGTAAGATATATCTGCAGCAAAGAAAACAAAACAAAAAACGTTTTATAGAATATACCACAAATATTTGTAAATTCAATGGGACTTAAGTGGATGCTTAGTATTTGAGTTGTGTATCAAATTTTGCAGCATTAGCATCTGTGTTTATAAATTCATCCACTAGAACAAAGATGAAAATAGGGATAGAAAATGGTTGGTTATTTTTAAAATTAACTGTACTTTGAACATGTTACTTATACTTTATTTTAGCCTTTTATCTGCTGCAAATACCTTAATGCAGTGCTCAAAGAGCCTCTTTCTATGCTTCAGTTAACCCAGCTGCCAAATATTTGTCTGCCTGTCAAATGAAAAGCCTTAAAACCAGTTAAAGAAGGAAAATGGAACAAAAAATGTCTACTGGCATCTATCCCAGTCTGCCATCAGCTAAGGATGCCATGGGACAATCTGATAGTAGAGGCACCATCCACCCCTGGACATCTCCGAGCACGAGGCTGAGTTTCAGTCTCTACCCAGCCTGAAGTTCAATAGCCTGAGTGTTCAGCAGAGCGGGGAGGTGATTGCATTTGCCTTTGCAGGGCACCTGGGATAATAGGGTAATTCATAACTTAATAAATATTCTACTGCACATGTGCCAGGCTACAAAGAGCAAAGTAGGCTGCAAATTGGAAACATAAATGTCCAGCTCTTTTTAAGTTACTCCTCCCGAAAGGGTGGAAGGAAAACCAGTTTTATTTTCAAGCCATGTATTTTTCTCAACCACTTACTTCAAAATGGTGAAAGGGTTTTGATTCAGATATGGCACAAGTGAAGGTGGCCCCAGAGACAAGTATAGGAAGTTGCACCTGAACAGAGCTAGTAAAAAAGCTGAGCGTAAATATGGGAACTGAAGGCCAGGGAGGCTGGATTTTTTTTTTTAATAGTAGTTAATAGTATATATTATATAATACAGTGTTTAGAGAGATATCATATACTTTGTCCACATCCTTGTTACTCTATTATCTAACAGTTCCATTAAAATGCTTTGCAGATAACACAAAAGCCACACACAAAGCTTTTCAAGGAAGGTATCATTGCACTGGCATGCCAGCAGATGAATGTCACCCGAATTTCTCTTTGTGTAGAAAGTGACAGAGCTTCTCCAGACCTCCCTTAAAGTTGTCAATCTTTGTGTATCTTTTGGGAGTGAAATGATCACTACTATATGTTTTCTAATTTAAAGGGGAGAAAAAGACAAGGGAGGTGGCTGGGGGAGGCAATGAGACAAGCCAGAAACAGGGAGAGAGGAGACACCCCCAAAAACGAACCTATTTGCTACAAACCTTTCAATCAGTGAAGCTCTCATTGAAAAATAAGTCTATGCTGGTATGGGAATTTCTGTGTTTATGCTAGAGGTACCTCCCCACTGGACTGTCAGGACCCCCTATGACTTAAACTAAGGGTCTTGAACTAGTGCTTGAAATGAGACAAGGCCACTGATTCAGTTCAGAGCGGTCACCCATTACCACCAGGTCACAGGAGTCTCCTGTTTAGTTAAAAGAAGCGCAGCCTTCCCCTCCCTCCCAGCCCCAGCCCTGCAAAAACCCCAGCCGTCCTGGCCCATCAAAATGAAAAACTGGCTCGTTTTAAATGCTCTGCAAACCACTGCCAGCCCCCAAACTGTCTGTGAGGTTTTTTCTTTCTTTTCTTGATGATTGCACTGTGTGCTAATTATGATGATGATGATTAGTTAGTGCTATCCTTTAGTGACACAAATGATTTAGCAATGTACACTAGTACACAAGTGATGGTGGATTCTTCATTGGAAAAGAAATTTCTTTTATATACAGAAGATTTTAAAAGTAAAAAGCTCAGTTTTCTATATCAAACGTGTGTTGGGTTTTTTTCAGGGAAGAGGAAAACTAATCCCTTGCTATTAGCGTAAACATCTATGCCTGCCAGAACAAAGTGGTTGGCTCGACCCCACACCAGGAACATTTCACCGGAGTGTATGAGAAGCAGTTCTTCTGCTTCCATAAGGGACTCTCAAAAAGGAAATGTACCTGCTGCTAGGGTGTGGGAAGGGGGCCACTGATAGAATGAAGTACCTGCTGGGTGCTCTCAGAAACATCTTCCAATAGCCATAATTATTGATGGATTATTTTGTAATAGACATATTTTGTAACAGACATATTTTGTACTTAAAAGAAAAACATGAGCTCACAATGCTGAAAAAAGTACAAGTATTAATATTTCTTGTCATTTCTTCAGGGGACATGGCTACCATACTCAAAACCATCTTCTATGTATAACACAATAATTAATTTTATTTGCCTAAAAATTGAATGCTTGACCACAACCCTCTTAAGCGCTAATACTATCTTTTCCTCAGTTTTAAACCAGTAGACAATACTGCTTCCCTTGATTTCTGTCTGGAAAACCTGTTCCTAGAGTTTTCACTGTGCATGGAGATAGGAACGTTGGAAGTGTGATTGCGTGCATCTACGTATAGTTGCTCTTACAACACTTAAGTGATTGCTGCAGGGGAAAAAGACTTTTCTATTTTATATTATTTCCTGAGAGACTAACCAAACCATATTCTGTATCTGTAACAATGATGTTTTATAGACCAGTGTGAAAGCTCATGTACAAGCCCTGTTTTCACTACAAGTGAAGTAGGGACTTCTGCTGTATATTTAGGTGAAAGACAAATTTAATAGACTTGCTGTACTCTCCTGTAAGTTATTCTCTTCAACAGAACTGCTGCGTCTTCTATGAAATGACATTACAGACTCCACGGTTGCTGTTCCTGCCCCCCTACTGCAACCTCTTAATTTCAGCTGCAGCTGCCACTTTGCCACATTAGCTTTTTAGAAAAGTTAGCAAGCCCTTTGAAACCAAAACTTCTTAATGTTTGATGCCTCTTGGATCACTTTCATGTTACGTTGTGGATCCGACCAGCTGTTCTGAACAATCACAGTGTAATGATTTCCTCAGTGGCTAATAATTCCTCTTTCTAAAGTACATCTTCAACACCACAGTATCTCCTTTAGTTCCAGGTCCTAAGTTTTATGTTATTGTTCCTGTTTCTGTCAGGTTTTGAGTAATTTAACTTGGCTAGTTCACAGAGGGTCAGGTCACAACAGGAGAAGCATTATTAATTGGCTTTAGTCTTTCTTTACAGATGCCAGAGTTGGGAAGGGCATCTCTTTGCAAGTCCCACAGAAGTCAATCTGACACCTGGATGTAATCTAGATAAAATTGAGAGATGTAACTAATATCCTGCTCTAATAGTCCTGTACCATCAAGATGGCGATTCCCCCTTGCTTTGAATCTCATTATCATCTGTGGCAAGCATTTACTAAATTTTGTGCTTGCAAACATTCATCATCTGAAAATCAACTGGATCAAGAATATCGCAGAGGAAACTAATCTTAAAGGGATGAGGAAAACTTCTCAAGGAAAAAAAACCCCACCATGATGCTGTGATGCATTCTATATCAAGAGAAGTTTTCCTCTAGTTGCAAGGCAGTGTGAGGTCAGGATCATTCCTTAAATTATCCCTGCTCCATGATAGAGAGGCAGCACAAGCACCGTGAAACAATTCCCTCCACTGTCTCGCCAAAGAATTAGATTAGATTAAACTGGTCTTTGGAAGAAAAAAAATTGATCAGTGGTTTCATAACTGGGCTCTAAAACTGTAGACAAATATATGTGGACTACATATATTGGTAAACATAATTGTTCTAAAATTAATTGTTTTCTTCCTCAAGGACAGACATCCAACCATGCAAACACCCTGCTGCTGGTAGCTTCCCACAAAGTCTTTGCAGGAGGCAGACGTAAGGAGGGAAGACAACTCTGAAATCTTTATTAGCACAGTATTGCAAGAGTTCGTACGCACCAGCAAGCATGTACTACTAGTTCCCAAACACTCCGAGTACAAAGCGTCCATCAAGAAGCCAGTAAATGTAGCAAACCAACCTCCATCCTGGAAGCCATTTCCAATTCAGTTGTTAAAACAGCTTGCTACGTTCAAAGAGTCCTGTGGATATTATTTGAGTAAATGCCACTTCTCAACATGTGCTACAAACTATTGCAGTCTTCTTGATCTGTCTATTTTTTTAAAGTAAAACAGATAACGACAAACAGTGCTAAATGGTGCTGCCTCAAGTGGCCAAATCTGGATTGATTAGTGTAGTTTGGAATACATTTTTTATAGTTGATTAACCTTTCCACACATGAAGTCTTCCAAGGTGCTTTCCAAAATGAAAACGGCATGCAAAAAGACCAGTTTTGTTTGTGTGCCCACTAGTTCTGCTTTCACTGGACTGATGCTGGGGATTTTTTGTACAGGAATTGCATGCCCCTCTCTTGGTAACGTGGCCTGGATACCAACAGATGATACAGTAGGAATGTAAGTGTAAATAGTGTGCGTGAACAGAATACCCAAATCGGTATGTTCCGAGAGGATGTTTGCCCAAAACCTGATAACACTAAGAGGAAATTAACAATAACAAAGCTTGCTTAAGACAATGATCACCCAGATCAAACAGTAACCAGAGGATTAGATTACCAACAGCCTTTTGAGAAAAGAAGTTAGCTTGAAAAGCGGCATGAGAATTTGTGATTGTTCAAAGAAGCCTCGGGGTAGGAAAGCAGTACCAGAGCCGCAGGCATCATTACTTCTAAGGCTGGACAGCATCATCCCCATCAGACACAGTAAGTAGCTGCCATCCCACTCCCAGTACAGGCTGGGGGACTCACAGGATGAGGCGCAGCAGTAGGGACCCAGCCCTCAGGAGTGCCTGTGGGAACTCACGGGGTACGCTCGCACTGGCACGTGGATTGGATTAGCTGCACAGATACACGTGCCCGTATCTCCCACCAAAGAGGATTTAGAAACAGGCGAATCTGCAGTCCCAAAAGGGGGAGTCTGCATTTGTAACCCACACTTCTCGCAAGAGAGGGGATGTGCTTATGGAATTGTGTGAATACCTAACTGGGATCAGTTGTAGAAGGGCATGTAAGAAATTTGTAGGTGCTTATTAACACTTTGTAAGCATCTAATATTGTGATTTCTGTTGTACTGCTGATACTGACCCACAAGATATAGTTCACTGATTACTGGCAAATTACGCGTTGCTAATCAATGAACCACCTTGGTGCTGTCAAGACTATGCAAGTTGCACAGTTATTCTCTGAAAAAAAGTTGCTGTTTCATTATTACAAATTTGACAGAAGCATCACATCTGCAGAGCAAGGAACAAAAAGGCAACAAACATTCTTCCAGGCAAGCAGACATAATTAATCAATTTGAAAAAAAAAAAAAAATCTTAAGACTGAACCGGAGGAGGACAAACTCAAATAGTACCCTCCCGACAGCAGCCCAGATGTACAATACTGTTTCAGTCCTGAGTGTTCAAAGACATACTGCAGTGACATATCACAGATTGTCACTAGAAATGCTCCAGCATATTAGCAGCTATTTGTCGCTGTGATTTGTGTCAGAAGAACAAGGCAAAACAGGCTGACAAAGGAGAACTTTTGCCCTATTCAGGTCACTGATATTAGAAGCCAAGTGTATATTATCTGTCAGGCATAAAGCACATATTTAGAAGGAAAGAGCTTGTGGTGATAACTATGAAGTTCATGCTGCCGACTTGAAAAAGTCTCTCTACAATCAATATTCACAGCAACATTTGTCAACAGTAAAGGACTATCAAAGCACAATTGCTCTTTTTCCGAGTCATGGATCTAGTTCATGTTTTCCATGGTTGCACGAGAAATTTTTAAGGTAGAGTCTAATGTTTTGAGGGGGGTTGCATTTTTATATGGTGAGCTTTATGTCAGAACTGGCATGAAAATTTAAAATGGACAGGCTGGGTGCAATATGAGAACTCCAGCTGCAGACTGATACTGATGCACTGTGCATCCTGTCCATCTGCTACCTGCAGAGAGCATTAGTTACCAGTTAGCAATTACCCAGCTACACAAATCAATCTTTAAAAAGGGGGTATTTTCAGTTCCAGTGGGTTTTCTCAAGGTTTCAATAGCTGAGACACCTGTAGACACAGTAAATACAGATGTTCAAAACCTGGAGAGGACAAAGGGATTTTAACAGGTAATAGCTAACTACTGAGCAAAGAACTTGGAGAAGAGTTCTGAGACATGATACAACTGAGTAACTTAAAGTTAACACAAGAGGATCAGCAGATACCTACAACTAAGTCCAAGCAGATGCTGAAGCCTTTCTTAAAAGGCTTGAAAATAGCTTTCATTGGATTGCTGATGATGATCACCTACTGACGATTTCCTGAGAAGCCTCGAGTATGATCCTGCTTCACAGGTATTTTACAACCAGAAGTTAAAACAAAACCTTTAGAAGTGTGTTCAGATCTCAAAGACCTTGGAGAAGGAAGTGATTTTCAAGTAAATAGGAATATATTTTGGCAATATGTTAATCGCTACTGAAAGCAAAGACTAGAGGCTTTGGGCTGGCACAACCCAGGTAGCTTCCAGGGAGCTGCCGACATCAAATAATCACTATGAAAAATGTCAAAGCAGATTTAAGGAAGCTACTGTGAGCCCTGCCAAAACCACCCACAGGCCACCTGTGTGAAATAAGTAGAATAAATCTACTTGAATGAATAAATGGTGTTCACAAGCCAATTTGCAAAGCCTGGGGAATATGTCTGTCCTTTGAACCACCCAAAGGTGCATCACCAGAAGACAGCACAAGCTTTCATTTTGAGAAGTTGTTACAATACTTTAGAAGATGCTGAGTGACAGCAGGCACACGCTCGTTCAGTTAACTCTTCAGTCACATAGGTAGACTCATACCAGGATCTACTCTTGATTTATGACTGCCCCAGCACAAGAACATCTATGAGATCTCTGCAAAGATCCTTTTTGTCACATGAGCAAAGGAAGACAGACAGTTAATTAACACCTAGACTAAATGGATTTAGATTTGTAGAATATTGGGACATCTTCTCTGGACAAAAAAACCCCCTGTGTAATTTAGCCTGTCACAGAGGGGGAAAAAAAACCTTCCCAAGCAAAACTTAGCAAGATTAAATGCAATGGCATTAAGTAGCTAAGGAATCAGGTGACCATTCATTTAGCATAAAGATGATCAGGCTAAAATTAACCAAACAACCATAAAGCTGACAAAAACCTAACTCCCTACACATACTAATTAATAAGAACTGAATTACTAATTTGGAAGCATAAATTGAATCTAATTGGTTTTACTATAAGCTAGTGGAAAATATACACATAACAAAATATTCAGTTCATTACTCAGGACTGTTTCTGAAGGACAAACTGGTCAAAAGAAGGGAGAAAAAACCCTAGTAATCTATAAAAAACAAAATAAAGTCGGGAAGTGTAATGAATGCACATGGAACAGTATTCTGCATGATAAATCATTAAATTAGGTATTAAATTGTTTCTGACACCAACTACCAAGTCATGTTAAAAGCATGCCTTGCTTCTTAATTACATGACATGAGGAAAACACTCCTGGAAGCTTCATCTAAAAAGCATATGCCAACAAACATCTCACAATCTCATAACTAAAGTTAGTATGAGCTGCGGAGAAAAACCTACATTAAAACCAATATGTAACCAAAGGAAAACCAGGCATAACACAGAATATGAATTAGAAGCTAAGAATGACAAAATATTCAGAAGGTAAGCAAAAAGTTGTATTTATAATGGATATTTACTTATGTGAATAACATGAAGGAATATTTTTGTATGTGTGTATTTCAGAGAAAACAGGAAGTTCAGATAAATTTCTGTTCTACATTTGTGGAGAAAAACAACATATATCAGAAAATTCTAACAATAGCTAAGGAAAGCCTTAAACATAGAAACAGAAGTAAGGCGGTTTTTAAATCAGCAGCTCCAGATAGCTTGCATCCAAGAATTTTAAGAGCTGGCAAAGGAGACTTGTGTGCTGTTAATGTGGATTTTCCATAAGCTTTGAGAAATCTGGGGAAGCTCAGAAAAAAAAAAAATCTCAAGGAAAGCTGAGGTGGTGCCAATACTAGGAAAAAAAAAAAAGAAAGGAACAAATTCAGGAACTTACTGTCAACCTTGCACTAATCCCAGGGGGAAAAAAAAAATCAAAACCAAACTGACTTCTTGATATAGGAAGAAGAAATATATGAGGAAATTCTACTTAAATTACAGAGCTTAAGTGTAGGGAAAATATATCTTTTCAGATTGACCTTTTTTCTCATGCAATCACAGCATATGTTTGGTAGACAATAGGAACAGTGTTGACATAACACATTTGTACATTGACTTGTTCAGTAGGACACAGAAACTGGCGTAACTGTGCACATACTGTTCATAGTAAATTAAAACTCAGGTTACAGGTCTGTGTCATCAATGAGGAATCAGTCAGACATATTTCTAATTGAATCCCACAGGAATTAGTTCTTGGCAGCAAGCTACTCAGTATTTTATCCGGAAATAAAGTTCACTAAGGACATTCATAAAAGGTTTAAGTAAATAATGTAGCAAGATCGCTGATTGGGAACAATCTGGATTACTGGACAATTAAGTGTTTCAGCATGATCAGTGTGAGGTCATGTATTTAAGAGTGATGACTATAAAACACTTATAGATAGAAAATTTCCTCAGCAAATAGTTGGAAATAAACATGGGTTCCTTATGCATAAATGAGTTCAAAATTGTTAATGTAATTATTAAATGGCTCAGAAAACAAACCACCAGAAACAAATGCTACTTTCATTGCAGGGAAGAAGAGGCCAGAGAAACGGGACTACCATCAAAACAGATTTTTGTTCATCAAAACTGATCTCCATTGGCAAAAGACATTGCTACATTTCAAGAAGCAGCAACAGGATGATAACTTCTGTATCCACGTTTATTGGGACTGCTTTATCAGAATTTAGCATCTAGTCCAAAGAAGTTATTAGTAAACCAGAGATTTCGAAGAGCAAGTACAAACAATCAAGCACAAGTCTAAACTTGAGCATCACAATGTTATAATCGCCATACAAGAGTTAACTCCGTCCCACGAGGTTTAAGGACCATACAAAGACCTATAAAGCCTTTGGGGGGGGGGGGAAGTTAACTGCAGTTTGATAGCCAAAAGTAAGTTCATATTAAAACACCAAGCAGGCTTTTTTGAGTAACTGCAGGTTACTAAGCTTCCAAAGGTGGCAGTAGTTTTGCTAACATTATACATGTCTAGGATTACTGGACAAAACCCCAAACTAGAACTAAAATATTATTTTAAAAATATAATCACAGTGACCTTACTATAGGCCATCATTTCATAACATATAACATCTGCTTCTCCAGTTCAATAAATCTGTCAAGTAGTGATGTAACTAGAAAGAGGCACGCTCTCAGCAAAATGCTTGTTTTGGGACTGGCAATTATCAGTGTCCAGGCCAAATTAACGACGGTTCTCATAAAAAACCCCCACCCCTCCAATGCCCAATCTGAACAAGGGACTTCAATAAATAAAACGAATTTAGATTCTTAAATTTAAGAATGAATGAAACTAACATTTTTACTTAAAGTTTCTGTTCTCACACCTCCACTTTCAGCAATAACTAAAAAGGAAAAAAAAAGGGGGGGCAAAAAAAGAAGGGGGAGGAAGGTTTAGATGGGAACGGGCTCACTATCCCTGGCAGCGATGAAGGCTGGCTTGTATATCAAGCCCCGGTACTGCCCGCAACGGAAAGCCGAGGTCTACCGGTAAAGGCACCGAGGAGCGCAAGGTGCCCGCGGGGGAACGGCGCTGGCCCGGTGCAGGAGCCACGGCAGCCACACGAACCGCCCTCGCCGCGGAGACCGGCCCGCTCGCCACATCCCGCTGGAGGGCCCCGGAGCTCGGCCCTGCCGGCTGCCCGGCCGCCCCTCGCTGGGGAGCCCGACCGGGCGGAGAGAGCCGCTCCCGGCACCCTCTACCCTCTTTACTCGCTGCCGGCAAGTGCCTACAAGGCCGCCACCGCCGCGCTGGAGGCCCGACTTCCCCTTCCCCGCCGCTTCCGGGCCCCGGCTCGGCGGGTGAAAGGTGCCGTAGCGCCCGGATGGAGGCGGTGCCGCTCGCTATATAAGCGCCCCGCCGCCGCCGCGCCCTCCTCTACTCCTGCCGCCGCCGCCGCCTCCTGGCTCACCGCTGTTCGCTGGGCCCCGCGCCGCCCCTCGCCCGGGAATAAGTCGGTCAGGAAGGCTCTGCTGCCGCCATGGTGAGGTGGGGGGCGCCGGGGGCGGGGGGGGAAGAGAGGGGCCGCCGCCTCGCGGCGCCGCGTGACCGCCAGGCCCGGCCGGCCGCGTGCACCCCGCCGGTGCCGGCCCTCGGCCGCCGCCTGGGCCTCGGCCCCGGCGCAGGGCTGCGTGTCCCGGCGGGGTGCCTGAAGGATCCCCTGCTGCCGGGGCGGCTCCCGCAGCGCCTTCCCGGAGCCCCTGACAGCCGGGGGCCGGGGCCTTGCACCGCCCCCCCAGCCAGCAGCCGGCCGGTGTGCGGGGAGGGCGGCCCGTGAGGCCGGGACGCAGCAGGCCGCGGCCCTTGCTGCGCGCAGGGCTCCCCTTGGGGAGCGGGGCCTGCGGCGACGGGGCTGCCGCCGCCCGTGGGGTGGCGGCCAGGCCTCGTGCGTTTGCCCTTAAAACCGGCTTTTATTAGAGAATGTGCGCCAGTTAATACGGCGGGTAGTATCTCATCAACGCGAGAAATACCGTACTTCATCCACGGCTTTTTTTAAGAGCATTCTTCCTCCGTATTTTCACTTTTATTTTCTTTCATCAGTTCACTTGGTCCACGTTAACGCCAAATTATTTGCAAGCGTTTAATTGTATAAGCTTTTCAAATCAGTCTCCTGAGTGGCTGAATTAGTCTTTCTGGCCAGATGCCCCTTTTTAGTTCTCGCTGCTTAAGTTGTTCCTGTTTTGTTGATATCTTTGTTATTTAATTCATTAAGTTGTAAGATATGTAAAATTGGAAATGCGTTTATTTTTGAGGACGAGGCATATTCGTGACTGGACGGCCTGCTGTATATAGGCAAACCAGGGAGGGATGTTCTTGCAGCTTCCCACCGTGAGATGCAGCTAGACACTAAAAAATTGCTTTTCCTCAGAGCAGTTAGGGCTTTTTGCCCTTCCTTTCTGTTCCCACCATTTGTTCCATGCCCCTGTACCCTTTGGATATGTCATCTAGTCAGGAGAATAAAATGGACCCATAGCTAAATTGTTCTTTGTGCTCTAGAAGTCTGTTTTTAAGAGGCTGCGGATCACGTTAGTTGATGTTGACTGTAGTGTCTGATATTTGTAACTTCAATGTTTTAGGCGTTTAAAGATACTGGCAAAGCACCTGTGGAACAAGAAGTAGCAATTCATCGCATTAGAATTACTTTGACAAGTCGCAATGTAAAATCACTTGAGAAGGGTGAGTGATAGGTTTTTTTTTTTTAACTGGAGTAGCTTGTTAAGTAATGAATGATATATATGATTTAATGTATTGCAAAATAGAATGTACTGAAACCAGTTGTAATTCAAGATGTTAGTGTTTGCCTGTTTGTATGTGACTTGGCTAACAAATTGAACCCAAAGTGCTTCATACACTGACAACTAGATTCTAATTTAATTTTTAGTGGAAGCTGGTGTTTGGGGTTTTTCATCATGCTGAAAATATGGTATTTTGTCACTCTTGTTATGAAGGATTTAGTTTAGAAGTTTAACACTCTTTAAGAAATTATTTAATCTTGTTTAGAAACTGGTTTTGCCAGTGTTTTAATCACGTAATGTAAATGTTGTAGAATCACTGTTTGATGCAGGATCTTCAGGCTGATAACAGCTTCAATACAGCTCAAACTTGTGGTAATATCTTTTGCCTACTGTTGTAACGCAATTCTGCTCACCATGGCATAACGCTTCCACTTGTACGTGGTTGGCTATGAGGATAATCCTTAAAATGAATGGTAATGATCACTTCATACGCTATTCTGAGCCAACGTCTTGTTTGAAATCTTCACTTAAGTAAACAAGCAAAAAAATTACTCACAAACCTGAGCTATTTTGTATTTTTTTTCAGTCTGTGCTGACTTAATTAGAGGCGCTAAGGAAAAAAACCTAAAGGTGAAAGGACCCGTTCGCATGCCCACCAAGGTACTTAACACTTTTCCAGTCTTAAAAGTTTGTTTTTCTGTAAATGTGCACTTAAACAATTTTTTTTTTTAAGTTGAGATGAAGAGCAGTACTACTAAATTGAGAGTGACCCAGTATAAACATATAATGACTTCACAAATTGCTTTGATACTTGAGACAACCGTTCAGTGCAAAACATACTGAACACGGAAGGGGCTTTTCTGTCCTTCAGTTTATTTCAATCATTAATTTATTTTCAAATTAAATTGAATATAGGGAAGGAGCATTAACATCAATAGAATACATCTTAAGAAGTAACTTTCCAATGACATAGAAGGCCAAGTGCAAGGTCCTGCATGTGGGTCGAGGCAGTGCCATGCACAAACACAGGCTGGGCGGAGAGCGGATTGAGAGCAGCCCTGAGGAGAGGGACTTGGGGGTGTTGGTGGACGAGAAGCTCAACATGACCCAGCAATGTGCGCTCGTAGCCCAGAAAGCCAACTACATCCTGGGCTGCATCAAAAGAAGCATGGCCAGCAGGTCAAGGGAGGTGATTCTGCCCCTCCACTCCACTCTCGTGAGGCCCCACCTGGAATACTGCATCCAGCGCTGGAGCCCCCAGTGTAAGAAGGACATGGACCTGTTGGAGCAGGTCCAGAGGAGGGCCACGAAGATCATCAGAGGGTTAGAGCACCTCTGCTATGAGGACAGGCTGAGAGAGTTGGGATTGTTCAACCTGGAGAAGAGAAGGCTCCGGGGAGACCTTATAGCAGCTTTCCGATATCTGAAAGGGGGCCTACAAGAAATCTGGAGAGGGACTTTTTACAAGGGCATGTAGTGATAGGATGAGGGGTAATGGCTTCAAACTGAAAGAGCGTAGATTTAGATTAGATCTCAGGAAGAAATTTTTCACTCTTAGGGTGGTGAAACACTGGCACAGGTTGCCCAGGGAAGTTGTGGAGACCCCATCCCTGGAAGTGTTCAAGGCCAGGCTGGATGAGGCTTTGAGCAATCTGGTCTAGTAGGAGGTGTCCTTGCCCATGGCAGGGGGCTTGGAATTAGACCATCTTTAAGGTCCCTTCCAACCTAAACCATTCGATGATTCTATGATTCTATAGCATGATCAACTAAATACCCTGTGTTTATGATTTTTCTTCAGACTCTGCGAATCACCACCCGGAAGACACCTTGTGGTGAAGGTTCCAAGACCTGGGATCGTTTCCAAATGCGTATCCATAAGCGGCTCATTGACTTACACAGCCCTTCCGAGATCGTGAAGCAGATCACTTCCATCAGCATTGAACCAGGTGTAGAAGTTGAAGTTACTATTGCCGATGCCTAAATGATGGTCATCGTTGAATAAAGTTGATTTAAAAATTTTCATCACTGTTTGTTTTTATATGCGTGGCAAGAGTCTTGGGTAGCCCTATGACCATTTCGATGAAGAAGGACAACAGAGATCATAAAATGCTGTATGAGAGGATTGTATGATATTTAAGGAAGAATATGCCAGTTGTAAACATCAGGAAGATGCAACTTGGGCATCATAATTTCATTGGAAGTTGGTGACTGTATGGACATGCAGCACTTAAATTATTAAAAATACATTTTCCATAAAGGGTTTAACTTTGACTGAAATCTTAGTCTATACCCAGACAAGCAGTAGCATTAGGACTGATGTTTAGGTAAATTACCAAGTTTTCAATTCTTAGGTTTTGCTATGCAAGGCTGAACTAACATTTAGCCTGCTTGGCTTTTTGTTTTCCTGTGCTTTTCACAGTCAAAGGATCCTGAGAATGTTAGTTATAAAACTTCATAATTTGTGGTGAATACATTGAATTTAGCAAGTTCTGTCTTTAGACTTGCATGTAGAGTCACAAAACTAAGCTGTGGAAATCTCTAGTTGTCTTTCTAGGTTTAGATTTCCATAGATTTGAATATTGAAGGTAAGCTTCATATGTAAAGCAATAAAACAGCCATTTTCATTGCTGCTACTTAGGCCTCTCAAGTTTGGTGCTGGGTTTTTTCTTCTGCAAACTAATCCTTAAAGGAACTATGATTAATTCTTAAACCTACAAGACATAAAGCCCTGAGTTAAATGAAAGAACACTTTCATTTCATAGAATGGTTTGGGTTGGAAGGGACCTTTACAGGTCATCTAGTCCAGGCTCCCCTGCAATGAGCGGGGACATCTTCATTTCATCCATTTAAGACCAGGTTGCTGCTTCTGCTTCAAGCATAGGAGAGGACTTGAATTTTAATTAAACAGAAGTTAGGGAACGTGGTTGTGTGGACCTGGAGGCCCCATCTGTATTTGCTAAGACCTAAAACAGTGGCCAAAGCTTGAGGTTTCTTACTCAGGGATTCAGGAGTCCCTCATCTGCCCACTTGTCTCAGTGTCATTAAATGTAAAGCCTTAGAAGGGTTCTGTCCCTCTAGTTAGCAGGCTCAAGAGCTTTGGTCGAAGGGAGAGGCGAGAAACTTCCTTGCATTTACACACACGGATTGCAACAAGCCTGCTTCCTTGGGAAACATCTCAAAGAACTGTGTGAGAAGGGAAAAAAACCCTGTGTCTTCCTAAAGGTTGGTTTCTGGGAACATAAGTATGAGCTGCCTAGTGAATACTTCTAGGCTTAGTTTTAAAATTATTTGGATTGTATGCTGAAAAGCATGGTAAGAACTTGACTTAGTGACGCCAGTCAGATTAAAAGGGGATAAATGGGGGAACAAGTAACAGAGTAGAAGTGTTGCTGAGGCTGACTGACCTTTGGTACAATTAGCTGTTAACTTTCACCCAAAGAGTCTTCCCTCTGCTTAACCTGACAGCCTTCTGACCGGAAGCGCT
>VFFE01007700.1:2131-25291 GCA_008921705.1 Burhinus oedicnemus
CTTCCCTTCCCTTCCCTTCCCTTCCCTTCCCTTCCCTTCCCTTCCCTTCTCTTTATTCACATTCTACAATTTTGCTGAAAGTTATTGTGAAATCTGGCTCAGTTACAAGCATGGACTGTTTCAGTTGCTTTCCCCAGCTCTGGCCAACTAATGTTATTAGTCTTTACTACGTGACTAACAATGCTGTGGACTTTTATGAGCTTCTACCACAAGATATATAACATAGGTAAAAGCACAGAGAATAGATTCATCCTGGAAAACACGACGTACGTGGCAAATGTCCGCCTTGTATTTGAGGGGTTAACTGTGCATACTTTTATTCAACATGCTTTTCTATGTAAAATGTCCATTGTGTGAACTTTTGAAAGCTAAAGATCAGAAATTTTTTTTCAAAATATCTTTTGAAGGTTTTGCCCTTTTGTCATTATGGAACATTTGAAGGAGGGAACTGTGGATTTTCTTCTTTTTTTTCCCGAGAAATAAATCTCTGTGGAAGGGACATTGATACAAAACAATTTTTCTTCAGTCTTATTCAGGGGAAATTTTAAAAACAGTGTTAACTGAGTAATAAGCATAAAATGGAGCAAATACGTTTAAAATAAATGCATTAGAACATTCTGAAAATGAAAAAAAGAAATGAAAAAGAGAACAGAATGATTTGAGCTTCATTTTAAGCTTTCTACACAAAACTGTTACAGGCAATACAAGACATATTACAGAGTTTTTAAAAATAAGTAATTGATAGTTATGTAGACAAACCTTTTTCTATATCTACTAACCAGCGGGAGTGCAGATAACCCTTCCCCAATCTTTATTACCATTATAGTAGTTTTGGCATGGTATCACAACTGCTATAAGCAAAGCCAGAAAACACATGTAGCAGTTTCTCTCCGAGTGATAGCGCAGCGGTTACTCCACCTGATACGACCTAGCTTTGCTGGTTAGAAACGATCTCCGCATGCCCACAAACTGCTGCTATTGATTTCACCATGCTCCTTTCTTAGCAATTTGACACTAAGAACGGCTGGCACCCAAATCTTTCAACGTGGAAGCTCTTTATCACCAAGGTAAATAAGGAAGCTACAGTTGCAGTAGCTGAAGCTCCTGGCAGGTCAGCTTTTAATTATCTCGGTCCTGTAATGACTGGTAATCTCGTCACTTTACGCCTTACTGTACCTGCTGGTCTCTGCTTACTCTACCTGAAAAAGAACAGTGGTGGAGTCTTCTCTTCCAAGCCATACTGCTGCTTACTTTACATTGTGGGCCCATTGGTCCACCCCACCCCACTGGCTTAACTACACAGAAATGCTACATTTATCTACATTCTTGAAAGGTGCTCAGATATATCTTATATTAAGGTTTTGCATGTTAAACTAAGAGTAACCCATAGGAAGACTTGGTAGCCTGTCTTTCATTGGTTGGAGCTGGTTTTCCCTCAATGAATTCAAAGTTTGCTTGCTATTTTAAGGGAATCCAGTAAGGTTTTGTTCTGTGGGAGGGCAGTACAGTGGGAAACAGTGAGGTTTGGCTTGCAGCCGGAATTAGCTGGAGAATTTCTGGTTTTTGGCTGCACTTGCTGTAATAGCAGATTAGTCTGCACTGAGAGATTTATTGGGGCCTGCACAAAATTAGAAAACCAAATCTGCTTATGGCAAAAACTTGTCTACCATGTCAAAGCCTGCTTAGATATTCTCTGTGCTGTCCACCACTACCTGCCTGCCTTGGACATCTGATGCCTGGATCACAGCAAAGCCATCTGAGAAGAACGTGTATTTTGATCCTTTGGATGTGCTTTCTTGCACATATGAAAATGGAAACAAAGACAGACAAAGAAGGGAAAAAGTCTAGAACTTCATTCTCTTTGTTGTTTCTCCATAGCCTAGCAATTATTCAAGAGAGAAATGCCTGAATTTTAATATACATGACAAAACATGTTTCCATGAATATTTGTGAATGAGCTACAATTATGAAATTGTTTTGCTGCCTCTGATTTTTTGGCCAAACCTCCTCCAGACAAGCTATTGTTTGTCATAGGAATCTGCAATGAGCATTTTATGCTTAAGCATAAATTTAGGATAATTTATTTTGATTTCACATCAGTGTACCTCATTTTAGCTCATGGCATTTTTCCTTATTTAAAACAATACAAATCTGAGCATAATCTGACTTAGTAAAGAGAACTAAGGTCCTATGGATAGTGAAATTCATAGGTTTTTAACAGAAAAGCTTTTATGCACATGTCAGTATTAATGAAAAATATTTTGTGTCACAATACTTAGTGCATAATTCTTAGTTAAATCTTGGTTTGCTCTAAGGGATCCCAATGTTTTTTTCCATGTCAGTTCTGTAGCTTTTTTTTCTCTTTTCTCACACAATTTGTATATTTGTGTTTTACACTGAGTAACTTTTAACAGAGAAAGACTATTTGCATATGTAAGTCAAATTTAGGAATAAGAAACATGAGAAAGCTATTTCATGGATTTCTGGCCTGGTATCAGGAAACTGTGGAGAAGTAAACATTACATCTCATCTACTGACCATGAGGTCATGGTACACTCAGTTATGAAAAGTCATTTATAAACTACTACCTCTGTGGTTTTGGGCGGGGGGGGCAGTATTCTTCGTTTGCACCTTGAAAATCATAAAACTCAGAGGATTCGCTCTTATGGGAAGAAATCTGTGAGTTATGTTAGTCTATGACTGGATGCTGTTGTTAAAAGCAGACTTCATTATTAAAAAAAAAAAAAAGAAAAGAAAAAAAAAGCGCCACACTCAGACAGGAGGAACAAGTTATTTGCACTGTAGCAAGAAATCCTCAGATCAAGCAGCCTCTTTTCAAAGTGTGATTGTGGAATGTACCAGCTGCTCAAGATTCTGCTAACTTGTGGGAGATTCATGACCAGTAGATTAATTTGCTTTTCACCAATTATAATTTATCTTCCATCAGGACTGTTTACATTTTCTCTGTCATCTGCATGCATTAGCACCAGGTTAATGTGCAAACCATGTACTAAATTATGTCCTGTATAAATCTTTCCTGCTAAATACCACAGTCCTTGTCCTTACTTCCTGAGAATAACCTTTGATCTTCACATCAACAAAAAAAATAATTACCATCTCTGCCCAACCCAGGACAAGTCATTTCACTCCTAAATAGCTGCACAGCTGGAGACAGATGTGTTCTTCTCCCTGGGTAGACCCTACAGGGTCTTCCACAAGGCTTTATATCATACTTGTCATTCGTTTATCAGTGTCCAAATGTTGTACACTGGAAATGTGTGTAAAACATTCTCAGAATTTCAAACAATAACAAATCAGAATGGGGGAGGGGGGAGAAAAGGCTGCAGGAAAACATAGAAGGCTCCCAGCTGTGCAAACTTAAGTAGCTGTATTAGCAGAAAATGTGCTCCAAAAGTTACATTATTGCCATCTTCAGCAAAAGTTGATTCAAGGAATGCATTGTCAATTTTCAAATCCAGTGCCAAGCTAATGAAAAAATGTTTAAAATCTTTCTTTATCATGTATAAAGACATCCAGACTATGGTATTCTGTTCAGAGGAATCATGCAATTTCTTTTTCAGAAACCTGGTATTTTCTGACTGTGTTGTAGAACACAAACTTCTAATATCTTTCCTTTCTTCAGTTAAAGAAGATTTTTCTGTCAAGCATATGTCTCAGTGTTTGATTCTGGTTTTCCCTTAATTTCACCTTTATGTCTCTTTTAGACATTGAGGTTTTTTGTTCCTTAATCATATGAAAGATTGTATCATTTCTGTTACATTAGAAAAAAAGGATTTTAAATAAGCAATATGATTAAGGCAAATTATGCATTTCAAATAATTTTTAATGATACAATAAAGAGAATGAATTTAAAGGAGAACAAAAATAGAAAAGATGGATTAAATAAATATTGTTAACGTTAACTTGTGAAATTCAATATCACAAGCTTATCACAATCAATTATATGGCTACTGATAAACAGTTTATTAGAGTTAAGCTTAATAAACAAAATTGTCCTAGGAGGAATATAAAAACCTTCAAAAGCCAATTTAATGAGCCAACTCATATTAAAGAAAATTTTAAGAAACCCTTTGAGATCAAACATCATATGAATTTGATCCAATATGACATGTGCAACTCAAAATGAAAAAGGAACATGATGTTAAGCAGTCTGAATAATTAATCTTCTAAATATATTATTCTCCTTTTAATTCAGAAATCAGTAGGATTCAATCAGAAAATGTCAATCATCTCTAAATGAGGGAAGAGTTGCCCAATTAGGTTGATTTTTTTCCCCTCTCCTTTACAGCTATTTACTTTGTCGTCAGTCTTCCCTGGTCTCTGCAGGAAGCATGGACAGTCCGGGGTCACTGCTCCTTTATTCACCACCACAACCCTTTCCACCTGACAGTGGCAATTCTCCCAGCTCTCTTCATTTAAAACTTCAGAATGAAATCAAGTGGGAAAAAAATCCAGAGGGGAAAAAAAAGAAATGGCCTATTGTCAACTGGCCATGTTCACTTGGGTACTCTTTCTATACTCTGCTATTTGAGAAGTCTGGACAGACGAGTCTTCTCGGGCTGAAACAAAGATCTTATCCTTGCTGAATGCTCTTTTTCATCCTGAAAGTGGGTCTATCTCCTTCTGTCAGTAGAAACTACATCCATACTAATGAATAAAATGACCCAGGCCTCACCCTGTGGCTCAAAGGACAATTGGTTTGGCTTGGTGCATGTCCATAGAGCTAAGTCCACTCAGGTCTTCCTATGCAAGGTGGCCTCACCGATACTGCCTGTTGGGAACAGTCCCTTAGCCCATACCATCCCTGAACTGAGCCTAGATAACAGAGTGCTAACTAGCATGGGGCAAAACTGTGTTCAGAGCAAACAGTAACAATTATTCACCAGCAGTTTGGACATGGACAACAGGATGGACACAGAAATAAGACAAACCCATGCCCTGTCCTTGTTTAAGTTAGAGTAGACATAGTTAGGGTGACTAAAATTGCCATCCTGCTTCATGAGATATATTTCAAATGTATAGATGAAGCAAATGGACAAAGTTTTTGTGAGCGTTTGCATATCTGTTGTGTATGGTCTTACTATTTTTTAGTTAAAGACAATTCTCAAGCACTGCAGTCACAAAAAAATTCCTTCAGTCACATGGAAAACACAATTTTAACTGGCAATTGTAGAACAGAACTAAAGCTAACAATGCAAGACAAGGAGAAAATGCTACTGGACTTTAAAGCTGTTTGCTGCAATACACTTGTATAAGCAATTCCTTTCTTTTCTGCAGTGAGATCCCTAAAATAGTGAGCTGAGTCTGATGAAAATTAGATCAGCTACTATGTGAGGGTCTTACATTACATTCACCAGAGAAATGTAGTAGGCTTTCTTGGTCTACATCTCTTTAACATGTCTGTGAATGGGAGGCTTCACAGTGACCACAGGGTTCAGAGTCCAGATTACATATCCTGAAGCAACCAGGGAGTATCATATTCTGTATAAAACATTTTTTCAGCTACTATGGCAAGCAATGATACTTTCAAAAGCTTCTAAAGGACTTAAAAGTCTAAGTCCCCTTTCCATACAGGACCCTGGTCTGTATAGGGTACAGTCATCAAAAAGCTGAGCACCATGACCCCAGTGGTTTACATATCTCACCATCCCCAAGAGTGCTCAGCAAGAGTGAAGTTGCTGTCTCTGGGGTCCGGAAGTTGAATGGAGAACTGACTTTGCTAATGAGCAGATACTGCTAAAGCAGTTTTGGAAGATTTGCCAAAGAAGAAGGCCCCATGTAGCTGGAATTCATGCCATGAATTCCTTTGTGAACTAATATTTTTGCAGTCTTAGGAACAAAATGCAGTATTGGTGGTAAAAGGTAATCATGTCAGTGGTTCCTTTTACCTAAAAAGCTGAGTGTTAAGAGACCAAGATGCGGTAACGTGGGGTTCAGAGCAGCTTGAGGGGATTACAGCCCACATCTCCCGTGTGAGTTCTTGAGCCATTAAGGTAATGACCCTCATAATCATAAGCATATTTTCTCTCCTACACAAAGATTTAAGTATGCTACTGAAAGAAGAACAATTCTGTCAGACAATATTAAGACCACTTTATCCCAAAATATCCTTCAGAACCAAAAGCCACCTTGTAATATCTAGTTAAGGCATATGTGGCTGAGAATGACAAGTTGTATGCCATGTACCTGGGTAAGCGGAGAAGACAAGGAGGAGCTGCAGGAATAGTCCATGGGTGGAAGATAACAGTGGCTGCCCAGACTCTTGTAGGATGTAGTAGGCTGGGCTGAATGCTTAGCTAGGTCCCAGGAAGATCTGGCAGTGTCTGCTTCAGTTCTTGAGTCACCTGCTACCACAGAGATGATTCTGGATGTGCAGTAGCTCACATGATACAGTCAGGTGATTTGACCTCCAAAGAGCAGCCCAACTTAAACAGCTCATGAGCAAATAGGGACAGATGAAAGAATAAAAGTGCAAATCTTTCACAGTTTGAGTGACTGGAAACTGAACCTTCACAACCACTGAGGTGGAGAAAACATCTTCCTTCCTGTGTTTTTCCTGTGGTCTAATCCAGAATGCTCTGATGTTGGATTTCCACAGCAATCTGAGCCAGTTGATCATCCTGCTCACCCTTTGCTCCCACCCTTTCTCCTACACTGACTTGAGCATTTGGCCAGCATTGCTTTGAGCCCAATCAGCGTGCTGAGGAAACAACTGGCTTTTTCACATCCGTATTCTGTTGGATTTGTGTGCTGCAATGACTCAGCACAGAGAGGGCCAAACAAACTCTGAAAGGGAGAGGTCAGGACTCTGGCAAAGGGTGGGACCTTGGCACCCAATAGTTAAGTCAGGTTATGCGTGCACACCAGCCCGTTGAACCAGCCACAGAAACAGGTAGGCATTGCCTGGGCTTTGCTGTAAGTGTCAGGCATCTAGCTGCTAAGCAAGAGTAGCCAGTCCTAGAGCTCTCGAGGGGAGGTATTTAAGCACTTTTAGGGAACTTCACTGGAAGAAATTAGACTTAAGGCAACTTGAGGATTCAATGATGCCTAAGTTAACATTTTTCTGAATTTATGTTTGGATGAAGATGGTTTCTGTAGCAGTTAAATAGTATTTGGTTTCCTAGATCAATTTGAGATTTCTAACTCCTGGTATCAAAACTGCTTCTGAAAATGTGTTGAAAGTCCCTAATTTGCCTCGGTATATTTGAGAACTTTAGCCATTGTATTTCTAAACCATTCAAGGATAATTGTAAATGCTGTAATAACTTCTGTGTTTTACAAGTGACTCCTGACTCCAACTGCAGTATAGTACTTAGTACCATATTGTGTAATACTCAGCTAGACCTTTCTTGGGAGAGTGGTTATCATTATGATTGTCACAAGTTCTCTCAGAGCAGTCTTTTCTAATAACTATTATTACTATAGTGCCAGAAAAAGTGGCTGAAAAAGATCTTTCTATGAATCATTTCTGAATTGTATTATAGTGCTCACTTTATTAACTTACTCTCATACAATCTTGTTTCCTACTTCTTGAGAAAGAAATTATAAAAACCCCAGTCTGTAATGTCTTATCCTCCATAAGGCACTTTCATCCAAATCTTGAGTAGATTTCTCTCACTTCCTGAGATCCTCCTTGGGCAAAGTCCCCTGGGAGCATCCAGCAAAGCCAGCAGAGTCTGCGGTTCTCATACTTCTACCTATTCTTCAGACCTTCATGAAGAAGTTTAAAATGCAAGTACAGTAGCCAAAAGGACAATAGAGGGCCATATCTTTATGCATTTTCATGCATTCTAATTTATTATTAATCATATCTTCCTGTGGGTGTCCGAACCCTGAGAAGTGAGAAAAATTCTAAATATCAGGTAAAAAAACATAAGAGGAGGGATTCTGCCTTCTCTAAACCTATTTCAACAGCAGTAAAACAGAAAAATTCATGGGAGCCAAACAGGGAAAAGAGTTTATACTGGGATTCTAATCAGATTTCCATCACCTAGTAAAACTGTTAACTTACAACATGTATAGCTTTTTATCAAACAACAAGAGTAAGTTTAGAAATCATAGAAATCAAAGACTTTTCAATTGTCAGTACAACCTATGGGACTAAAATCTGGGCTTTTTGCATCTTTCCATTATTTGTCATTGAGATATATGCTAGCTGTTAGATAAATTCTAGATCCAGGTTTTCTTTCTGTGTGCACAGCACTGTCATAGTGTGCCGTGACATGGGAAAGCTTCATTTTTCACTGCTGCAGTGAGATGAGAGTGAAATCTCCAGGTGATATCAGTCAAATATAATCAAGCTGCGCCTAAATGCACCAGCTGCAGATCTAGCCTGAGGACTGAAGCTTTGAATCTTATGCATGACATCTCAAGGCAAAGTAATTTATGGTAGTAACAAAATATAGCCCAAGCACTATTGTTTTCATGCAAAGACACTGCTGCCTTTTGATGACGTCAATTGCAACTGATACATATGGACTGAACGCCTGTGTTCAACAATCCCAAAATAGGAGCAAAACTTGTCTGAAGGAGGACAGGGGACCCCTAAACCATGCGCTACTTCAGGGAGAAGTCTTATTGTACTCTTGAACACACTATGCTGCATACACTGTCTGGGAGAAGCCACAAATTAGCCAAGCACAAATGCATCGTCCAGAGAGACATGTCTTTTTCCATCTGACTTTTACCTGTCTTCCAGAGCTTCAGAAAGCTGAAAGCAAAATGTAGAGCTTTGTGTTCTGGCATTTCCAGTGGTATGCTAAGTCCATAAACCAATTCATTGCGCTCAACAGCACATTGCTTATTTGAAATAGATGGAGTGAAAAAAAGGCTAACATGCTTTTCAAATGCCAATCTGTATCCCAACAGGAGACATTTTCTTTATTTATACATGCAAATAAAGTACAAGAACAATAAACATCACATGGAAAGACACACAGCTATGCAAATAATGAGAACATATGCTAACAAATAGAGATCTTAAACCATTTTGCAACAATAGCATGTGGAGAGGAAAATGAAAGATGGCAGAGCAAATGCCAATTCTGGGAAGGGTAAAATCAGTAAAGGGAAAATTATCATGATGTATATAAACACAGAAATAGGATTTCACAAATATTATGGGGTATTTTATAACATACTGATCTAAAAGAACAGATGGTACTGCAGCAAAATGGACATCTGCATTGCCACTCTGCGTATGATAAAAGATGCTGTTGCATTTCCTCAGCTTCATCCCCTCTTGAAGTTTGTACTGCCCAAAACCCACCTTACCTTTTCTCTCTACAAAGCTTAGCTTGAAGAGCAATTTGAAGGAAATGAGAGGCAGATTTGTGGATCAGGTCATGGAGAACTGTGATTATAAAAAGTACAGAGATATTAATATGAAAAGCAGGAAGTCAAACAAGGTTGTCTGCAAGGTTGGCATCTTGACAGCTAGCATGAGGGGAGATGTGCTAAGAAACAAGAAGAGACTGGTCAGAAAAGTAACTGTTCAAACAGGCCTTAGTATGGAAAGTGGCAATTTTTGATCACCAGTTCAACAAGAAAATGACCAAGTGTGTGCTAGTGCAACAGACAGAGGTGCAGATTGGAGACCTTGGTGGTGGTGGTGGGGTTGCACTTCAACTGCATAGATATCGAGGGGATATGCATGATAGAATCCCTAATGTAGATGTATTGAATATACATTACAGTTCACCAGTGTAAACAGGATTAGAGCCTGGAAAGTTAAGAAGAAAATTAAGACAAAAATGTTTCTTGGGGCTTCTATGTTCTTCCTTGAGGGCTTTTTGTCCCTCAGGATGTTCTGAGTCTACCATTTGTTGTGCAGGAGGTGAAACAAATATGTATAGCTAGAAACTAAAACAAGAACTAAACCCATCTGGGGATATCACCTCACCAGTACTTTAATTGAATGCACAGTCTTCTTGCTCCAAGCTGTTTTAAGATAGTTCTCCTCTTTCTCATGACCTTTTAGATGAGGTCTACAGTTACATTTACCTTTTTTTTCAGTCTGAAAATAAATGGAGAAATGGTAGCAGGGAGTATTCTGATCCAGCGAGTTCACCATGATTTTGGAGATATGCTTCCAAAGTGAAAAATTGTATATGGCACTGAGTGTGCATAAGCCCCAAACCCTTCAGTTTCTAGTGACACTCAGTAAATATCCCAATGGAGCTATACAGTAAAGAATATTACTATAACCACCTGTACTTCTGTCTGGCTTATTCACACGTAGATCAATGTCATCAGGGAAATAAAGATCAACACAACTGCAATGTATATTTAGGCATCTATTTCAGTTCTCTACTGCCCTGCACCTTGCATTAGCATGCAAACCTGTGTAAAGAGTTCTACAATGCAATGAATCATCCCACTATGCCACTAATTTGAGAAAATTCCTCTCAGTTCCAGTGAGCCATTAGCTCTGCACATTGTGTTTCTCAGATTTTTTAACAATATGTAGAAAATTCAGAGAACAAGAATGTTAACATTTCAGAGATTGGAGAAATCACTTGAAAGGAATTAATAAAAAAATAAATAAATGGATAGCCTGAGCAAATAGCCTCCTTTGGTAATGACTAAAGGTGTTTTTTAGGATGGAACAAACCATTACCTTAAATTCAAGTGAGCACATTAGAAAAAAAAAATTGAAAAGAAGAGCCTAGATGAGTAAAAGATACAATTTTCTAATAAAGAAATATAGTAGATGGTGTGTATATGCAAATAACATATATGCACTTACATGACTGTGGATATGAGTCCCTCATCATTATTAAGGTATTTATCTTCTTCATTATCCTGTGATAGTGATAAATGTTGTTATTATTGTATTACAAATAAGAACTGAACAAGGTAAACATATCTTTGAAATTTTGGCCCTTCACAAAAAAAAGTGTATGGTAGACTGGAATTCGGAAATAAACCAACAACATCTAATGCCAAAAATAGCACTACTTCTGCTCTGCTCAACAGATTTGGATGTCAAAATGACTCAAAAAACCTAATTCATTTCACTTGTCTTTTATAAATGCATGACAAATACAAGTAGATATGGAATATTTGTTTTCCAAAGTTGAATGAGTGACAGAAGCAGGAGAACAATCCTGAACTTCTGAGCCCTTCTCTTGTACAAATGAAGCACGTGACTCTGGTTTTATGCCCTTGAAAGTGTACCTTAATTTTTAATAATTCATATGAAATGAACTGGATAAGTGACTTCAAATATCAATCCTCAGCCTTTCCAAAATTAATTGACTAAATAGTTTTGATAGTCAGCTGCCAGTCACTACTGTTTTTTCTTTACTGGCTGTACAAAAATGGGAAGAAAAGACCTATATGTGCTAGAAAATAGCCAAGAGTTAAAGTAGATCTATGAAAATTATAGAAATTGACTCCTCTAGGAAAATAGCTCCAACCACTTTTATTGATTTTAAGATCTACATCTTTGTGCATAACAAAGCAAAGGTTAAATAAGGTTAAAATTTTACTAGCTGGACTGTATTTATACTGTAGTAGACTCTTCAAAATATCTAGCATGCAATCTTGACCTTGGAAGAGGTTGAGAAGACAAGTGCTGTCAGTGACTCTTACTCATACAAAACTGAGCCAGCATCAAAAATGTCAGCGGAACATTTTCTATTTTCATTTAATTCTCTCAACGTTTTCATTGGAAATGTGCATACATTTCAGTATCAGGCTGCCAAAGTTAAGGAATTCTCAGCTCTGCACAGATGATTGTACTGCTCAGTATCTAGTGCGGTTAACCACTTCACTGCGTCGGACCACTGCATGAAGCGGGGGAGCAGGGATCTTTTTGCAAAAGTAGGACCCTCAGAGATGCAATGAACCAAAGATAAAAATACTCAGAAGTACTCCTGACAGGACATTAGTCAGAAGATGGTGCTATTATAACGGAACTTCTAAGGCAGCAGGGGCTCTACAGGAAACCAAAGCATACAAGTGAGGCTCAAGAGAAAGTAAACCCCAAGTGTAAATTGAAAGTTGATTTCAATGCGAGTTGATGCTCAGCGTCTCACTGAATACGCCATACAGAAATGTACTCACTGAAAGACCCTCTGATTCTGCGCCTTGGCTTGCTTGCACTGGTCACATCAAAGGCGAAATGCACAGAAAAACGTATACTTTAAGCTGCCATTCACAAACTTTTGCAAACTCATTTGGATCTTACCAGCTCACTTTCAGAGACCCTCGAATGATCAACAACATTTTTATGTATTTCTACACCATATAGTGTACTTCCATGCCAAGATATGGTTTCTGACTGAATTGCTGCTGGTATTGCAAACAACCTGGAAATACGCAGTAAACCAATTGCACTGCCTCTGGAACAGGATTATCTCAAGTACCTACATAGAACTGCTGTTCTGTGTCACATAGAAGTAGCTTTAGAAACACTTCCTTTTCTCTTTCTAAGGGAAAAAATGGAGGTTGCCCAACTTTTCATAAACAGCATACTAAATTTTCTGCAATGTGAAAAGACTAAAGTGTGACTGTGAAGGAGAAAAAGCTGATGTTGGTGGGAAAATGAGCAAACAAGAATATAATTACCAAAACATCTGGTTGCATGTAAATGAGCACGGTAGTTACCCACATAGCAAATGGGTGATTAGAAATGCATGAAATTAGAGTAGTCCACAGGAAAGCTCATTGCAGTAATTGATATGATGGGTGAGATGGATTCTGCAGGCTTTGAGCAATCATGGAAACTAGATTATAGAGAAAAAGGCAGAACCATTAGGCAGGAAACAGCACAGATGGGTTTTACTGTCTGAGTTCTCTTCCTTGCTAGAAAAGCCATAGTGTCATTTTTAATAGCTAGAATACAAAGAATGCACATATACATAATGAAAATCCAACTGGGGACAGGTGTCCTCATCATGATCCAGGTACGTTAATGGAAGAGGTCACCATTCCTGGCTGCACTTCAGTATCTTTCTGAAGGACGTTACTGTATTGAGTAACTTCTAGTGGAGCAATCTGTTTAAAAAATTGCAAAAATCCTTTTTATGAGCTGAAACAGCTTGATTAGCCTGACATTGCTTGAACGCTCAAGCAGACTGCTCTCTTGGAAGGCTGATGGCCCATAGTGCTTGGAGTCAGGGCAGTGCGTTGTAACTAATGACTGTAGGGAGAGGGGTATTATAGCTGTGCATTACGTTTGGTTACCCAATTAAAAAAATGTAAATACATGTGTGTCACCTGATTCTGCCTTGACAATTGTTATTTGGCTCATTTCTTACAGCTTTTCAACATCAGAGGTCAGTTAAGGGGAAAGATTCAGAGGAGTGAGAGGAAAACATTGTAGGAAGCATTTTGAAATGCTACTTAGTTATTCTAGAGTAAACCTGGAGGAACACTACTGCTTCTACTGCAGTGTGTATTTACATCACAGGAAAAACTAAGAAGGGTAAAAGACTTAGAGACAGTCAATGGAAATGGGGTGTAACATGATTGAAGAGAGGGGTCAAATTCTTTCCTGCCAAAAATGAGCAAACCTCTGTGAAAATGTCAATGAAGCTTCACTCAGAAATGTCAGGAGAAATTTTAGCCAGTGTGGGAATTTCACAATAACTACTTTTCTGTTGTTGAAATAGAGCCATATCTTTAATCACTTCTCTGATTAAATGCAGGCATCTTTAGCAGGCTCTACCATGCACCATTCTGCAAGACACCTCTGCTGTTTCCCTGGCTTGGATGCTAAGATGCAGAACTCACGGTCAGCCCTTGTGTCTGGACTGTGTCAGACAAGGGAACCCTGCAGCTTCTAGGCTCCTTTCCACAAATGTGGGAACTCGCAGTCCCCAGGGCTGCTGGCTCCTCATCAGGGTACGTTGGCGTCCCGCGGCCACAGCCCCTGCCAGGCAGATGGGGCTTCTGTGAGGTAAGGACACTGACCGGGCTCCCCTGCTCCGATTTGCCACTTCCACAGCACTGGTGTGGGCTCTGCAGGTCAGCAACGATCTTTTTTAAAACTTTTAAAAAAATGTTTTCATAATCTTTTTTAAAACTTCTAACCAAAGTTTGGGATTTTCACGTTCAGTTCAATTCTGAAGTGTGAAATTCTTTCCCCAGAATTTTAAGTCATGATCTTCAGCCATTTTTTGTTGTAGATGGGTGAGAGGAAAGAGTAAAAGCATAAAGGCTTGGGTTTAAAAGAAAAAAATTGAGAATTAAGTAGTTAATTGTATTGTAGCATAAATAACTCATTACCTCACTGTCCAATATGGATAAACAGAAAGAATAAGAAATATGTTTACGAGTATTTCAACGGCACTATTAATTTTGGTAGATTTTGTATTTACACCAATGTATTTGAGAATAAAAATCTGGTCCTTGGATATATGTCCTGAGGTAAGCAATGTAGATCCTGCTAATTAGCAACTCTTTAATTTTGACTAAATTGATAGATTTCAAAACATGAAATGTAAGCAGGCTCAGTAGTTTGCTAAAAATTGTTTCCTTAATGGCAATCCAAGTTTTTTACTAGCTGTGTCAATTCCACTGTTAAAAAGGAAACCAATTATGATGTTTTGTTTCTTGCTAAATGCACAAATACTTTTTACAGGAAGGTTTTGTGGAACTCTATGCACTTGCCTACATATCTTTATCCACAAGAATTCATACCATGATAGCAAAAGAAGAAAAATCCCAAATGCGTGTGAAAAAGAAAGAAAAAGTGAGCAAAAAGGTTTCTCAAAGATTCACATCCCAATTAAACAAGTAACTGACTTGGCAGGTCTTGTCTTTGTTCCATCCCTCCAGCACAGTCTAGGAAAGAGCATTCCCTGTGGGAGCTGTTAGTCTTGAATAATAAAACAGATAACATGCAGAGAAGGCTGAAAAGAGCTGTTTCAGAGGTTAGGGGAGAAACGCTAATTTTGAAAAGGAATCCCAGTGGTGGATGTATAATTGGCCCAAATAAAAGGGAACACACTTTCTTGTGGCAAGTTAATAGGAGACAGCTCAGCAACCAAGAAAATAATCAGGCACGAAAAGCTTTGTTTTCCAATTAGATCAGTTTAGGGAGTTTAGTGTATGTGCCATGTTTCTCCACCACGTCTTGTCCAACTTTTGATCTCTGTGCAGTTGAGTAGCTCCAGGTTTGAGCCTGGATTTCTCCTTTGTGGAAGGACTTAGGAGGGGCAGAGATGCCAGAAAGAGCCCCGTCCAAGTTTTCTCCTAACAATTTAATTACAGAGGATTCTCATTTTAACAAACGTTTCTGCTCACAAGTCAGTTGGAGACCCAGAAGAAACCAGGACAAGTTATACAGAGAAGATCCTGCTCCCACATCTCTGCTTTAATATTATTCTCTGAGAGCACTGTTCCCTAGAAAATATGTTGCTCTTGTATCTCCAGCCAACATCTGCCCTGAGATCCCCTGCTACACAGATATTAACACAATCTCAGTCTTAACGCACTGCTGGATTCCCCACTGAGCAGGAGGAAAATATAAGGAAGAAAAGGGAGGGATGCATCACTGCCTTCAACTCTACTGCTGCAGATTTATGATGCTGCTGAAAAGGTGCTCCAAGATCCGCTTCAAGGAGATCTTGGTTGGTTCCATAGAAGTAGTTTTAAAATATAACCACTCCCACATAGGAAAGGTGTGGTCTGCACCCTGCACGTGCCTCAATTTTATCACTCACTGCCCAGATTTCCACAAACAATCATGAAACCAGAAAAGTACTTGGTAAATGCAAAGTACAGGTCCAGGTAACCCCTAAGATTGCTTATCATCCATTAAAGTTATGAGCTTCAGGGACAGAAGCATCAAGCATATGCATCACTCCACCAAGAGTGTGGGATAGGGGACTGGGATGCTGGAGGTCCGGTTGTCTCCCCTATACTGCCTCTCATCTGTTCTTGTCTTAGGCAAGTCTCTCCACTTTTCTGTACCTGTAAAGTAGCAATACTAATAACACATACTTCTTTTGTAAAGCATTAACATCTGCTAAAGCAATGAAAATATCTTCGTTCATATTAATAATAATAATTGATGGTGCCCATCTGGAAGAAAAAAGTGCAGGAAGAGAACAGAAAGTATTTAGCTAGAAATATAGCAGTCAAGAGAAGTGTCTGTGTCATGTGTTGTAAATATGGAAAACAGAATACAAAAGGCCCATTTAATTCACATGAGATTCCCGATCCCTCATATACCACGTTTGGTGCTGATTTATTTGAATTAAGATGGCAAGAAAACCTCCTCTTGCTGTTTTTTTGTTGGATTTTTAGTTTAGTTTTCTTTTGTTTTTAATCAAGCTCTTGCTCAAGCCATGTGAGTAAGAATTCTGTAACACATTGTAAATCACAGTTTGCAAGTTCTGTGACTGCAGATGAGATAGTAAAAGATAATGCTGTATTATTCACATGTGGCTTGTTCGTCATTCAGGCACCACATGTCAGATTCTCCCTATGCACAGCTGAATGTGTGCGCAGAAAAGTTGGTAGAGATTGCAGAGAACATCTTTTTAAAGTCCTGGTTATTAGAATCCTTTGGTTATTACTGAAACAATTCAGAATCTTATGAGTATAAGCCTAAACCATTTTTTAAACCATCTTGGAGTCAAAGTCAATTTAGGATGAAACTGTTTCAAAAGAGGAGCTGACAGAAACCCCCAGAACTACGCAGTCAGCAAGCCAACCTTTTCCAAGTAAATGGTGGAGAAAATTATATTCCAAAATGGAAGTGTCTGACATCCTGTCATGATAACAAAAGGTTTCTGAAAGCTTCACATCCCAATTAAATAGCCCAGTAAAATTTTTCAACAATATAACATTATTTTAAAGGTGTCAGGGATTGTTATTGCTACAGTTGCCAGAGTCATGGGGTTGTAAAGGACACGTCAGTCAGGACAGCCCTTCAGACAGATACACAACAGAACAAGGAATGATCATCCTTTTTGTTTGAAGGCATCCATGCCAATGTCTGTCCAAGATCTCTCTAGCTGAGGTTTGTACTGATCCGATGTATTAGTGTGTTGTCAGCTACCAGACAGCTTTATATTAATTTAATTTTTAGCTTGATCCTGTATCAAAAAAAGACTAACGCAGTGCAAACAGGTATGGTTTTGACTGTCAGCAAGCATCTCCCACCCCTGCTCCCTAATTAATGTTTTTGAAACCTTTGGCTAGAATCAAAACAATTTTACTGCATAAATACTTTGTGGAAATGGGCATCCAAGTAAAGAAGAGGTTCCCATCAAGTGGTCTAACTGAAGAAAGACTGTTATGTGGGTTCACAGCTTAGTACATCAGAGAACTTACAAATGCTCCACACTTCAGTCAGTCAGAGCTCACCTTGTCTTGGACATCAAAATCACACTCGGAGAACAATGCACGTCTAAAGGGAAATGAAATCACTGCTGCAATAACATTCACCTCTCAACTCTGACTTCCACTGGGTGAGTACTCCTAAGCCATAGAAGTGGTCACTAGTAGCATCCTGTAACCATTTGATTTTGCCCCAGAATGTGTAGCAATGATATTAACATTATGAGTAAGTTAAAGACTAGGAAGCTGTGACCCATAACAAAACATTAATTCTGTACAGATCTGCTTCTGTTTTTCTGGTTTTCAGTCCTTTAGACTCTTTCCAGTTGTTAAGGATGCAGAAAGCTTAAACAACTTTTAAAAGAACAAAGCTCTTGTGTCCCAAATGATAATGGAATGGTCTTCCTAACTATAGAAATACAGTTATAGATATGGGTATGTATTTATATATGTGTGTATATATTATGTATAAATTTATATAAAATAACAGGTATTTGATAGGACCAAGCAAAAGAACAAAAAGCCCTATATTAGGTTCTACTGGGGAAGGGCTTACCTGAACAAGTTGACATAAAAACACGTATATACATTTATCCAGAGCATGCAGAAGGTGTGGTGCCACTATCCTTCCTTTCAAACAGATGAATTACTTGTTAGGGACTTACAGAGGATTTTTAAAACTATTTCTCCTTTCTAGTATATTTTGAGTAGAGTATTAGCATTTGGAGGTGTGATTTGGAGGTGTGATTTGAAGGCGTGATTTTTATTAATAGTGTAGATGGTTCACCAGCTGCACTTTAAAAAGAAACAAAATAAAAGTAATTTTGCAAAATGTCTGTACTAAAAAATGAACTGCAACAAAATCTATCCAAAATTATTGATGATCTATTGCTTTTATCTTTGAAAGAATATGTCAGTGCCATTTTGTCATGTATCTCAGAAGCAAAATCACAGCAGAAGAAAATAGTATTACATGTTTATTATGTCTCAAAATATAGAAATATATTCCAACAGCATATTTTAAAGAATAATATAACAATAATCTTCAGTTTCTTATTCTCAAAATGGTACACCATTATTTAAAAATATATTACTTAATGTACCCAAAATTTAGTTTCCATCAAATTCCATTTAGAATAAATTGAGTTCAAAAATGCATATCCACCTACCCAATTTATACAGAAATCAGTAAATTTTTTGAAGACAACCCAGGAATTTAACTGTTCCAAAATGGTAATTCTGTTGGAGCCATTATATTTTGCAATACACCCTTGTGCATGAACTGCAACTAAACGTAGATATGTAGGTAATGTCAGTATAAAATAGAGATGGAAGTGTAAAATGGAACTGTTGTATTGAGGGAAAAGAGTTCACAAGACTGAAATTAAAACTGTTAATTTTTAAAAAAATGTGAGTGTATGCATAAAAAGGATTTATGTATTACTCCAATAGCAAGATAAAATAAATTAGTTTCTGCAAAAAAGATAGTTGCACATTCACATGCATACACACAGTCACACGCACACACTGATTGTATCAGTCCGTAATAATCTGAATTTTCTGAAATACGCTTTAAATAACCAGAGAAGTAAGAGTTTACATGAATAGACTGTCTAAGGAGAAACTGATGCGTCCTATTCATTTCTTAACAACTCTCTGAGAACTGTTTAAATGAAGCATTTTTAATGAAGGCAATTCATGGTAAAAGCATATATTATAATTAGCCATGTAATAAAGAGAAAACAGAGTTTCTATTTTCCCATTTTCATAACACTAAAACAAAGGGTGTCCAAAGACATTAAATGTGGTTAATTCAAAGTAAGCATATGGGTAGTGGTGGTGGGAATGATAATCTGTAATTAGTTATGCAATTCACAACCACAGGATTTCATTTGTGGTCAAAAATTAAGGGAGATTAAAAATTATTTATATGGATTTAAGAATTTTTCAAAATTATGATAGTTAATGCTAAAAGAAAGGAAAGACATCCCATTTTAAGTCTCAGGATTTAAACCAATCTCCACCTGACAGAAAAGCAAATGGGACCAAAAGTAGGCTGCAAATTACCCAACGGCTCGTTATGAGAGATGTTTTTCATATTTGCCTGAAGACAGCCACCATTAGGGACAAGATTTTCAATTAAACAGGTAACAACTTCTGCATCCCCTCTGCCTTCCCTAGCACACTCAGAAAACGAATCCAAACGTGGGAGCTAAATAAAGCAAAGCCCTTCCGTACCCTGTCTTCTGTATATTTTGTGTATATAGTAACCTGTATATATAATGGGATGACTTGTATGGGTTTTTTGTTTGATTTTACCTTCTGCTGTTACTATAAAGATATTTGCTGGAGCAGTGTAATAGGTAATAGACTGATATGATTTGAGGTAAGAATGTTGTAGTTCAATTTTTAGTGTTAACTTGGAAAGTCATAGATAGAGGCGAGAGTCTGTCTCCACAGAATTCCTGAAGCTTTGAGCCTTTTGCAAACTCTGCAGCCCACAAGCCAAGAAGTAACATACTCCTCCAGTTACACTCATCTTGTTAGAGAAAATAGTTACAACAATTATGTGCAATCTTTTCACTTCTATTTTCTATCTACTGTTTATTTACTTAAGCACTGTTCAACATTTCACTTTTTCTAATGGAGCAGAACTTCTAAAAGAAAAAATATGTTTTGCCAAGCAGTTTTGTTTAGTTTTTTTCTGTGCCTTTTTCTAAATAAATACCCCGCCACAGTTTTCATTGGCACAATATGACCAAATGTATTTTAATTCCTTTAACAATACGAAGCAGTTAAGGAAGTTCTGGAGTTTCTAGCTTTAAAAAAATCTATACAAAGGGTTTACTTTAAAATATTGAAATGGAATGAAATAGATTCCAGTATGGTCAATTGAAAAATTAGTTTGTGAAGTTCTGCTGCATAGTGAGGTGACCCATAAAATAAATGGTTCTGAAATTTTGCTCATACAAAAGAAACTATATACTTTTAAATAAATAAAAGCTACTATATACATTATACTGTACATTTAAATGAGAGATGACATGAAATGGAATAAATTTAGGACTGCCTTTTCATCAGCAAGGCTCATATCTTGACTTTATTACAATCCTGAATAAAACCCTCTGCTTTAGATTATTTTTTTTATTCTAGTGGCAGCCACATGAACGCACCACCATATTCCTGTATTTTTTTAAAATAACATTGGAACTGTCATCAAAGTAGAGCACGGAGATTGCATTCAGTTTTGTTGGTGCACAGCATGGTTTTGGTACATGATCAGGGAACATCAAGTGAACCTGAAAGACAGATAAATACATAGCTCATATATCAAACGGAGAGGTACAAGGACAATGTCAGTGCAAAACATGTCTTTGCAATTCAGGGAGTGCTGTGGCTGCAGATTTTCCTCGGTTAGCAACTTTAAAGTGCAGCTTACCTCCAGAACCTTGCTCTGATTCCAATCGCGCGGGCAGAGTTATACAATAATAGCAGATGGAGAGATAAACGAGGAGGAGTGGCCAAGACAGAAAGTTGGTTTTCAGATGAAATTTAGAAAAGAGTTGGAGTCGGGCGGCTGCTCAGAAAAACACTTAAACATACTGTCCGTACCATGTCTGCTGAGGACAGTGCTTAACATGAAGCACAGGCTCAATCCCGGGTCTCACCAGGACCCCAGCGTGTGCTAAAATGCTTTTCTGTGGCAGGGTCTCAGCATGGAGGAAAATCTGTTGCAGACAGCAAAGGCTGTGCAGGCAAAGGCTCACACTGAAACCATTTTCAGCCCATGAAATGGTAAGATGTGGGTTCTCAGACAGTATGAGTGCATTTTAAGGTCTCATCTAGGTATCCGTGGATCCAATTCTACTTCCACTGAAGTTAAAATCAATTCATAAGGTGGGTGCCAGCTGGACAGAAGGTTTGGGGAAAGGGCTGAGGCACAGAAGGCATTATGTACGCTAGGCTTAAATATATCAATGAAAGGTTAAAGAGAAGCAAAAGAGGTTTGAACAGCATCCCAGAACCAACGAGATCAAGTGGAAATATCTGAAAATGGGGGAAATACAAGTTCTTTGTACTTGAAAGAAGGTTGGATGTAATATTCTACACATGCTGAAGACTTGGAAACTGGGGAGGCCAGAAAAGAGGGAGTTGTAATAGAGAGGGCAAGAGATTGTTAAGGCATGGATGAAGACTTCAGCAGTAATAGGTTTCATTTGTATGTTAAGTCTTTGTAAATCTGTTAGAGCCATCTGTCTTGCAGTGATATAAGCCCAGAGCCTTTGCCAGACAACAGAACAGTCTATCAGGAAACGATTTTTACATAACTGTTACCATGAGAAGGTCTTTTGAAATGAGCAATAATAAATCCTGAAGTAGCAGTTTAGTAAGGGTTTAGACACACATTTAAAAACAGTTTAACAAATGAATAGCAAAGCACTGGAGAAAAGAATGATTGTGCCTCATCTAGGCAGATGTTTGCTGTACCATAACTCCTGGTCCTACCAGCCCCTGCCACCCCAGCTGGGAGCTCCACGGCCCTGCTAGCCCTGCATGGCAGCGATGCTCACAGCCTTTTCAAGAGTGAGCCTGGAAGTCAGGGCTACTCTACCTGCTAATCCACTGACTCGCATGCCCATGAGGTCATTTCTACCCCAGCGCCTGTTCAGAGGGTGGTAGGAATTGAGAGAGGAGAAGAAAGCTTATAAAATTCATTAAATGCAGTCTGTCTTGTATTTATATGCATCTGTATCGTCTGTCTGCCTAAGTTCAGTCTCAGAAAAAGAAGAGAGAGAGAGGTACTGGCCCAGCATTTCTCCTATTTTTGTTACAAAAGGAAAAAAAAATGAGTCAGTAAAGTTTGGAGGGGTACCAAAGAACAATCACTTCCCAACCCAAAGAGTGGGCTTTTTTAGAATGGTGTAATCAGTATGGCTGGGAGATGATTACATTTGGATTAGGGTGGGGTGTATGAATAATTGTTTCCCAAGCCATCCCCATGTGCACACCTTGTGTAAATCTGAATTTTGTATAATTTAAACCAGAAAGCATTCAACTACTGTTATCTCATCTAATTTATGTGCAGTTAAAATTTAATTAGCCTCATGATTTTTTGGCTGCACAACTGAATGCATGTACAGTACATGCAGAGGGAAACACACAATTCCAAAAAGGCCATAAAAAGGAGGGAAAATTTCAGTATCCAATTTAAAAAATAGGACAAACTACACAAATTTTTTAACAATGGGAAATTAACCATTTTTGGAAAGGAGAGACACACAAGAGAAAGTAGCACTGGGCCGCTTCTTACTTAACAGTCCATAATAGCAGGAGGGAACTCTAACATGGGAATCTCACTGATATTGGCAACTTTTCTGGACAATGTTTGCATAATGCTAAACTATTGCTTTGCTGACCTATTTCTTTTCAGCTGAGGACTGCATATGTGCTGTTCTTCATCACCTCCTAGGCACATTAATATATTCCTTGCCAACTAACATTTGCTGTTCCCTTTCACCTGAACCCCTTACCTCAATTCTTCTGTTTATTTCCAGCCTCTGACTTTTTCCCTTCTTTTTGTGAATCTTGTTGACTTGAATTCTGGTATAGAGGAATAATGTTGCATTGGTGGCTGGACTTGTAGAAGGTGCATAAATGAAAAGTTGAATGGAAAGGAAAAGGTCTCAGCACATGCTGAGGTTTTAAAAATGTCACTCTCATATAGAAATACTTGGCAGTTTTCACAAGCAGATTTTGTTTTCTATCAGAAAGAAACCAAACTTTCTTTGTCTGTTTGGGGTTTTTTCCCTTTTTTTTTTTTTTTGGGGGGGGTGGGGGGGA
>VFFE01007700.1:25311-177316 GCA_008921705.1 Burhinus oedicnemus
TTTTAGGCACAGTTTTTGAACATTAAAAGACTTGAGGCTGGGATGGGAAGTGCTTTGTTGAAAAATTCCTGAAAAATTGAGAGAGAGGCCTTTTTCACATAAAATGAAAGGGAGGGAGTTCTACAGGCGGTGAGATAACCTACTGTAGTGCTTCACTATCCTTGCAGAAAACTCTTCCAAATAGCTGTCCTAGAGGACCTTTTCTGCAAATTTACCAACTGCTTCTTGTCAGCTGTCCTGATCTGTGTTATCTTTGCTTCTCTGGATTCTCTTCAGTTTCTTCGTATCTTTCTGAAGATGTGATGGCCAAAACTGAACACAGTGCTAAATAAAGTAAAATAATTATTTCCTACGATTTCCAGATTATTTTCTATCAGTATATTCCAGAACAGAAGTTTTGCAGCAAAACCACACTGTCAAATTACCAGCTTCGGATCCCTTTTTCATATACTCCTGCCTAGACACCTGTTCTATTTATGCAAATCAATGAATAACGAACAGGTTGGGGGTGAGGATGTTGATGAGAACTGCAGCATGATGGGGCTGCAGCAACCATGGTACAGTGGAGTTAAAAGGTTCTGAGAGATGACCAAGATCAACAACAGCATTGCAACCCTGGACTTCAGGAGAACAGATTTCAGCTTGTTCAGAGATCTTCTTCACGTGATCTCATGGCAGACTGGCCTGGAGGGCAAAGGAGACCAGGAGAGCTGGCTGATCTCTCAGGACATCCTCTGAGAGAAGCACAAGGTAAGTCCACTCTCATGTGTGGGTCAAGCAAGTATGGCACAAAGCCACTGTAGCTGAACTCTTGACTGAGCTCAGATTCAAATAGGAAATAAAAGTAATGTGGAATCAGGATGAGCTACACAGAAATAACATAAACACATTGCCTAAACATGCAGGGATGGACATTAGGAAAGCCAAAGCTTAGCTGGAGTTGAAACTTGTGAGGGATGTGAAGGTCAACAAGGACTTCTATAGGTACATTCATAGCAAAAAGGAAAACTATGAAAAATACAGATTCCTTGTTCAGTAGGGCAGAGGCCCTAGTGACAAGGACTCAGAAAAGGTTAAGGTATCCAATGACTTTTTTTGTCTTGTTTTTTACTGGCAAGATTTACTCTCAGGCCTCCCAAGTCCCTGAGCCTAGTGACTGAAGCTCTACCCACAGTAAAAGAAATAGAGTTAGGAACCACTTAAGCAAATTGAAGATAGATGAGTCCATGTGAGCAGAAGGGATGAATTTCAGGGTGGGGAATGAGCTGACCAATGTCATTGCAAAGTCATTCCCTGACATTCTTGAGTGTTTGAGTGGCTAGAGGATATTTCTGATGATTCAAAAATGGAAAATGTCACACTCGTTTTTACGAAGGGCAATCAGCTTAACCTCAGTTTCTGGGAAGTCTGTGGAGCAAATTCTCCTGGAAACTATGTCCAGGCACATGAAGAACAAGAAGGTGTTTGGGAATAGTCAGCATGGATTTACTAATCCGAACTGTGCCTAACCAATCTGATTGTTTTCCAAGATGAGCTAACTGGCCTTGTGGGCTTTTGAAGAGCATGGGGTGTTGTTCACTTTGCTTTTAGGAAGATTTTTGATACGGTCTCCCATAGTATTCTTAGGGCCAAATTGGTCAGATACAGTTTGGATAGGTAAAGAATATAATGGGTGGAAACTTGGCTGGGCTGCTGGGCTCGAAGGGTGGTGATCAGTGGTACAAAGTCCAGCTGGCAGCTGGTTACGAGGGATGTCCCTAAAGGATCAGTACTGGTGCCAATACTGATTAATGTCTTTGTTAGCGACCTGGACTATAAAACAGAGTGTGCTTTCTGCAAGGTCACAGAGGATACCAGATCTGGGAGGAGTGATCAATCATCCAATAAAACGGTGGACTGAATCAGATCCAGAAGAGGCTCAATGAGATGTCATTCAAAATACCCACCCAAATTTTACTCTTATTGGTAACATGATCCTTGTCTATGCTTTTGCTTTTTCTTTTAACAGGCTGTGTACCTACTTTATGTCAAATATACCTGGGCCCCAATATGTCTCCTGAAACTGTCTCAAAAGCTATGCACAAGTCAAGATATATCCATTTGCAGTACTAAATAACTTGTTCTAGTACCACCAGGGATGTTAAGTTAGGTTTTGTAAGCTATAATACCCCAAATCCTCATTACTTTTAAAAGATGAATGCTGCCTTTTTTTCTATGGTATTTTCCTAACCCTTCGTGGGCTGATTCTCAATGACAGTCATTAGAGGTTCTCCACAGATAGTTACCTGCTGCCATTTCAGGTACTCTCAGTTGCCCCAGGGCATGTAGGGTCAAAATATATACCCACATCCTATGGGAGTCCTGTGTCTTTCTGGAGTAGCCACTGGAGGAAAGATACCCTAGGACACCACAAGTTTTCAAAAATTTATATGCCTTGAACATAACCAAGAGGTCTTAGTCGTCCTTTGTTCTGAGCTGTCTGTAATAATCTTGTATGTTCTGCACACATTAGAAGCAAGGTGAAGGTAGTAGAAAGTAAAGCAACTCTAACAAATTGAACTGTGTTTCACTGATTGTTCTTTACAACAATCTGTATACTGATTTTGACTACTATCAGTGCTCACTGGAGGTAAATATTGAGCTTTTCTGTTTCAGCTATTACCAGAAATTTAAAATTCAGTCATACAGAATGCAAGTCACTTTGCAAAAAGACTGTGACTGAAAAAAGTGGGAAATAAATTCAGATGAGAAAGTCAGGAAAGTCACAATCTGGTTTGAGATCGCACCCAAGCAGGCAAACAAATGAAAGCTGAAGATTGCTTTTGCCAGTTTTCTATCACTCATGAAATTTCATATTTAAGACTATATACAGAAGTTTTAGCACCAGAATCTAGCAGAAGTCCCTACAGTTAAAGGAGAAAGGCTGAATAATAAATCTGTAAGTCATCACATAGATGTCTTCATTGTCTCGATACTCTGAATTATTTGAATATAGGTTAACCAGTGGTGGATGAGTGGTCACACCAGGACACCTGATAATATGGTCTGTGTTTCATCTAACCCATATACCTATGAAGAAAGTGAGACTCTGGCAAGTCTGTGTTCCTTCCTTTAATTCTATCTTTCATGTAAGACAAATGTTGTGTGTAATGTAACATTTCATATAAGTATCAAATGTGACATTTATAATAAGATCTGGTGCCAAGGATCCAGTTTCACATACTGTAGCTTCAAGGCCCATATGCTTATTCTGTCAAGAATCAAAACCATAGGCTATTGTGACTAAGAAAACATTGTTTCTCAGCTATTCAGGGACTGCAGTTGGGGTCCAAACCCCTATGTAGCAGAAAGAGCTGTGGAAGGAAGGCAAGAAAATCTATTTATAAGAACTTTAATAAGGTTGGTTTTTTTTCAAGGCAAATAAAGACATATAGATGTGCATATATATACTGTCACAAAGTACTGTTAATGTGACATCAACCAACAGAATAGAGGAAATGCAGAGTTAAGTATTGTTTTTTGTTTTGGTCTCCCTGCATTATGAACAAAAAATATGTAGCTTGGTTTTTGAGTTTCCTGGTGTAAGTCACTATTCAATATTTCATAGAATCATAGAATGGTTTAGGTTGGAAGGGACCTTAAAGATTGCCTAGTTCCAACCACTCTGCCATGGGCAAGGACGCCTCAGACTATACCAGATTGCTCAAAGCCCCATCCAACCTGGGCTTGAACACTGCCAGGGATGGGGCCTCCACAACTTCCATGGGCAACCTGTTCCAGTGCCTCAACACCCCCATAGTGAAAAATTTCTTCCTGAGATCTAATCTAAATCTACCCTCTTCCAGCTTGAAGCCATTACCCCTCATCCTATCACTACCTGCCCTTGTAAAAAGTCCCTCTCCAGCTTTCTTGTCGGCCCCTTTCAGATACTGAAATGCTGCTATAAGGTCTCCCTGGAGTCTTCTCTCCTCCAGGCTGAACAATACCAACTCTCTCAGCCTGTCCTCATAACAGAGGTGCTCCGGCCCTTTGATCATGTTCGTGGCCCTCCTCTGGACCTGCTCCAACAGGTCCATGTCCTTCTTATGTTGGGGGCTCCAGAGCTGGATGCAGTACTCCAGGTGGGATCTCATGACAGCAGAGTAGAGGGGCAGAATCCCCTCCCTTGACCTGCTGGCCACGCTTCTGTTGATGCAGCCCAGGACACAGTTGGCCTTCTGGGCTGCGAGCGCACATTGCTGGCTCACGTTGAGCTTCTCATCCACCAACACCCCCAAGTCCCTCTCCTTAGGGCTGCTCTCAATTCATTCTCTGCCCAGCCTGTGTTTGTGCCTGGGATTGCCCCAATCCAGGTGCAGGACCTTGCTCTTGGCCTCATTGAACTTCATGAGGTTGGCACAGGCCCAGCTCTCAAGCCAGTCCAGGTCCCTCTGGATGGCATCCCTTCCCTCCGGCATGTCGACCGCACCATGTGGCCTGGTGTCATCAGTAAACTTGCTGAGGGTGCACTCAATCCCAACATCCATGTCCCCAACAAAGATGTTAAACAGTACTGGACCCCTGAGGAACACCGATCGTCACTGCTCACCACTTGGACATCGACTTGTTGACCACAACTCTTTGAGTGTGACCGTCCAGCCAGTTCCTTATCCTCGAAGTGGTCCATCTGTCAAATGCATGTCTCTCCAATTTAGAGATGAGGATGTCATGTGGGCCAGTGTGAAATGCTTTGCACAAGTCCAGGTAGATGACATCAGTTGCTCTTTCCTTATCCACCAATGCTGTAACCCCATTGTAGAAGGCCACCAAATTTGTCAGGCAAGATTTACCCTTAATGAAGCCATGTCGGCTGTCACCATCACCTCCTTATCTTCCATGTGCCTTAGCATGGTTTCCATGAGGATCTGCTCCATGACCTTGCCAGACGCAGAGGTGAGACTGACTGGCCTGTTGTTCCCTGGGTCTTCCTATTTTCCCCTTTATAAAAATGAGCTTTATGTTTCCCCTTTTTCAGAGAGCGGGAAGTTCACCAGACTGCCACGACTTCTCAAATATGATGGATAGTGGCTTGGCATCTTCATCTGCCAGTTCCCTTGGGATCTGCAGATGAATTTCATCAGGTCCCATGGACTTGTGCACTTTCAGGTTCCTCAGCTGATCTCGAACCTGATCTTCTCCTCCAGTGGGCTGTTCTTCTTTCTCCCAGTCCCTGCCTTTGCCTTCTGCAACTTGGGCGGTGTGGTTAGAGCCCTTACCAGTGAAGACTAAGGCAAAAAAGTCATTAAGCGCCTCAGCCTTCTCCATGTCCCAGGTGACTAGGTCTTCTCTCTCCTTCCTGAGTGGACTCACATCTTCCCTAGTCTTTTTTTTGTCACTGACATATCTATAGAAGTCTTCCTTGTTGCCTTTGATGTCCCTGGCCAGATTTAACTCTATCTGGGCTTTATCTTTCCTAACTTGATCCCTGGCTGCTCAGACAATTTCTCTGTATTCCTCCCAGGCTACCTGTCCTTGCTTCCACCCTCTGTAGGCTTCTTTTTCTGTTTGAAATTGTCCAGGAACTCCTTATTCACCCACACAGGCCTCCTGGCATTCTTGCCTGACTTCCTCTTTGTTGGGCTGCATCGCTCCTGAGCTTGGGGGAGGAGGTTCTTGAATATTAGCCAGCCTTCTTGGGCTCCTCTTTACTGTGCACCCTCCTCACTGCCCTAAGGATCTCAAACTCCGCCATCTCACGGTCACTGCAGCCAAGGCTGCCCTTGAGCTTTACATTCCCCACCAGTCCCTCCCTGTTGGTGATAAAAAGGTCTAGCATGGCACCTCTCCTAGTTGGCTCCTCCATCACTTGGAGAAGGAAGTTATTGTTGACGCATTCCAGGAACTTCCTGGTTTGCTTATGCCCTGCTCTGTTGTCCTTCCAACTGATATCGGGGTAGATGAAGTCCCCCATGAGGACCAGAGCTTGTGAACGTGAGGGTCCTCCTATCTGTCTATAGAGGGCCTTATCCGCTTGGTCTTCCTGGTCAGGTAGCCTGTAGCAGACCCCCACTGTAACATCACCTGTCCCTGCCTTCGCTTTAATCTTGACCCATAAGCTCTCAGTAGGCTCCTCATCCATCCCCAGGTGGAGCTCCATGCACTCCAACTGGTCATTGACATATAGGGCGACACCACCTCCTTGTCTTCCCTCCCTATCCTTCCTGAAGAGTCTGTGTCCTTCTATTCCAACACTCCAGTCACAGGAGCCATCCCACCATGTCTCCATGATGCCAATTAGATTATATTGCAGGTGTATGCACATCTCTAACTCCTCGTTTGTTCCTCATGCTATGTGCATTTGCATAGAGGCATTTAAGTTGGGCCCCTGATGAAGCTAGCTTCCTGGCTGGAGTGGCTAGTTTTCCTTTAAGCTGCACTCCAGGTGCTGTCCTACTGACCTGCAACCCTTCTCCAGGTTTTGGGCCTCTGTTACTGGTATTGACATCATATTGGTAGGAGTGGGATGAACTGTAGTTCCCTTCCCCTGGCAACTCTAGTTTGAAGCCCTCTTCACAAGCTTCGCTATGCACATTTAAATGTGGATATCCTCTTGTGCCCAATTACACTGTAATTCTTTTTAGATGATGTTAAAAAAAATTAAGCCAGACTTTGTTTTAAGGAAGAGTTATGTGATGTACTTTGGGAACAAGTTGTCTTGTTTTGATTTGTTTTTCCTTTTATCTACAGTTTGACAAAAATACAACTGGGTAAGTAATAAACAGTTCAATCCTCTGTGCACAGGCAGGTGGAGTCTGAATGCTAAGTTTTATTATATCTGTCTTTGCACTGCATTTTCATCTTCTCTTGAAGTTCTTAGCAACACAGGGATGCTGACCCCAAATCTGTCAATATTTGCCCAGCTGTTATAATAACTGACACATATAGATCTTATTTTCTTCATGTTGTGTTTATGCATATCTTCATGAATAATTCAAAAAACGTGTTGTCCACTGGAAGGGAAGAACTGAGTTGCCCAGTGGGGCTTTGCTCTTTGATGTGCTAAGAAAACAGTAAAGTTAATCGCTGAGGTCCAAGAACTTAGAAAAGAAGGCGGCAAAAGGAAGAAGGCAAAAGACAAACGACAAGAGGCAAAAGGAAGATGACAAAAGGTAAAGGCAAAGGGAAGGAGAAAGAGAAAAAAAGAAAAAGGAAAAAAGAGGAAAAAAGAAACAGAAAAGAAAGAAGAAAAAAGCAACAAGAAAAAGAAGGCATGACTGTAGTAAAGTCAGGATTGATTTGCAGGGAGAAGTATAACCGAAGCTTGTGACATGTAAATGACAGCATACCTATATGGGTCTGACTACATAACCTCTGGCCATGTAGATGAGCATTTTTCACTGTCAATGTCTGACTTAGATGCTGTAAATATAAGATTATGGAATAAGCTTAGAAACAAGGACCTACCTCACGCAATTACATTTGTCATTTACATCAACAGTGTCTTGCATCAGGGGGTGAATGAGGATTGAATACGGTCTATTGTCAGGCTGTCGTGAGGATGATGATGGGCAGAATTCTTTGGGTTTTTCTTTGGTTTAAATATGAGGAGATGAATTATACTTTTAAAGCATTACTCATTCCTGGAAGCTGTAGAGAACTAGGAGAATCGGCCTTCTCCCACAAGCCTGCACGGATGCAGCATATCCACTGCACTTGTACAGTTGCTGGGGCTGGTGAAGAGGAGGAGAAGGGCATAGCTTTTCCCCGATAACAGGCTCTCCCCATGGAAGAACTCTGCCTGTATGCTGCAAAGATGTGAAGATCTGGGAATAAAAATGTGTTCTCTCCTTCACGTCTTTTTTGCACACTGGAGCATCTGGATAGAATCTGCACATTGCCTTTGTAGCCATCTGTGCTCATCTGCAGATTTTAATGAGTGTTGTTGTAATACTTTTAAAACAAAAAGTGTTTTGAATCACTTACAGCATGAAAAGTCCCATCACTGATCATTAACGGCACCCAGATAAAAGAAGTTTTTTGTGATATGGGGATTGTTGAGGCAAACTGCAAGGCAAGAGCATGGAAGCTCATTTGCCACGGTGCAGGAGCTACTCCTCCAAGCAGTTTTGCTACGGAGGATGTTGCTGTGTGAGGCTGTGGTTAATCTGCTGCCTTCAGCTTTGCCACTTATTCCAGCCTGCCCATATCTTCCTGCCTCCACCTCCAGTCAGAGGACGCTGCCCCTGCCTTTGATGATCAGCTTCTTAAGCTGATTTTAACAGTATGGTTTTCTTGAACTGCAACTTTTGACACAGATCTGGCGTGGATCAACATATATAGTGATGCATCTCTAGGCTTATGCAGACTGGGGGGCCTAAAGAGGTTAGGAGAAAATTTGTTTCATAATGCTCATTTCACTAGAGATGTTCTGATTTTTCTTGTTTAACACCAGCTCTGGAGCACAACTGGATGCACAGACGAGGTTGACCAGTGTTTTGAGACATACAGATAGCTCTTCCTGAGGCAATCTTCATGCCGATGCAACTTGCTGGCATGTGTCAAGGTTGAGTTTTTCCCAGGTTAAACCAGCAGGGAGCTTGTGTTCAGATTTCCTGCTATAATCAAGGAGGCTTAACAAATCTGTTCAATTCTCATTTCTTCATGGACTAGAAAGATGGGATTCCATCTGAAAGTATTATATTTAGGTATCTTGTGTGTAACGTATGCTTCGATGATTTTCCCCTCCCCCAAAATAATGTACTTCTCAAAATTAGTAGATATTTTCCAGGAAATATGAAAAATCTTTTTAAAATATTTTTTGTCCAGAGAGAACATTACTTACCCTTGACGTAAGAGATTGTATTTTGGAGTTAATGCAGTTGCACAGATCATGTCTGACTGTATTTAAAAACAAACAAACAAACAAAAACCCCCACCCTCATGTTGTGTCATTAAGTCCAAAGCCCTGTTATGAAAATACGCAACTGCATCATGCGACAGCAGTAAAATAGAAGGAACAGTTACTGCAGAAAAAATTAATTCACTACTGAAGTGAATGGATTTAGAGCAAGCAACAGCTAGCAAGGTTAACTACGTGCATGCTTAAACCACATCTGAATTACAAGATGCTCAGCCAATTTTTAACCTGCATTGTTTCAAAAAATCTAAAGTGTAAGCAGTTAATGAAGAGAGAATGTTTACTTAATATCACTTTATAAATAATGAATAATTTTAAAATTGCCTTTCTACTATAGAGCATGTAATTTCTTTTTTTTTACTAATAAAAAGCTAAAATTGTCTAGTTTGAGACTTCTTTTGTTATTTAACTACTCCCCTGCAATATTGACCAATAAGAGGTTAGAAGTTAATTGTGCAGATAAGCCATTTGTGCTACAGCTATACAGAATATCAGAAAACTTGACAATATTTAAAAAAAAAAAACAAACCAAACAAAACCCAGTTGCAAATAGAGATCCCTGGTGCCTTAACAAATGACAGGGGCTTTCAAAAGCTGGGATCCTCAGAGGGAACATGCGCACCTCTCTAAGTCATCTACCTTAGAAATAACTGTGCTCCAGGTCCTCAGCAGAAACTAGAGAAATAAGACAGTATTTTTTCTAGCTATACATCATATGCAAATAAAATTGAGCCCACTACTGAAGCGGTAATAATCATTGGTGTGAATTTTTTTTTTTTTTTTTCCAGGGTAGGTTTTAAGACTCAATATTACCCTTAAAGTGGGATTTTATTCCAGCACATCACCAGGTAAACTTCAAATAAGTTTAGAAAGCTATTCAAATTATTTCTATGATTTCTTTAGCAACTCAATAGCAGCTTGTGGTTGTTAAGGCAAAATTCATCCTTGTGTGGAAGACCAGGGAAAGGCTTATGTATTACATTAGAGGGGTCTCTAATCTGCCACTTTCAAGGTTCTGAGATGGATATAAGTAATGCATAATGCTGATAATGGTTCTCCTCAAATAGATGAGCTCCACTCCAGGGCTGAATTCTTTCCACTAAATACTAACTTGCTTACTTGTAGATATCCACAGGGCTTAAGAATAACATCTATATCAAGGTTTTGATATGCTGGTTTTAGATCTGCCATGCTTTTAGAAAGGTACATTTTCACACCCTGTTCCTGAAAAGTAGAAATGTTTGTTCAAAAGTGACAATATTTAGAAAGTGACTTTGTGTCTCCAGCTGAAAGGAGCATTTCAGGAAAGAACTGGACCAAAACTTATTCTAAGCTCTAACGGGACTAACAATGTTTTCACGTGCATTATTGTCAGTACCTTTCAGATAAATAAGGGATCAAATTCACTCCGTTCAGGGGTACACTGTGTATGTACATCAGTACATGTTAGCTGGTCTGAACTCATAAACAGTTTATGATTTGACAGACTGGTTAAGGTTCCTCATTTCCAGTATTCAGATTTTTGTGTTACATCTTGGCTTCTTCAGCTGAAAGGCAGTTAAACTGGAGTCCAAGCACTGGTTTTTGCTAAGCCTTCCTAGACAAGCAGTTGGGGTGCAACCCTCCTCTCTATTGTCTGTCTACCTTTTTGCCATGTGTAGCAAAGATCTCATCCAGTTGCCTGCTACATAGGGCTAGATTCAAGCTCAGATACAGCCTTTCCCAAACTACTTGGGCGTTTCACCATCCAGGAGCCCATGATACATATAAGTGACCTGACTCAAAGAAGGTAGATCATGCTCAGGGCCAACACAACAAAAGAGATTTAAACAAAACTGGGGAGGAGGCAGGTAGAAGTGGAGCAGAAACACAGTTTCTGACAGTTCAGCCAATGAGCAGCATCTTGTTGAGCTGCTGTGACTGCACTGCATTTGAGGAGGTGCCCATAACTCCCCTAAATAGACTAGTAAATCATAGCTTCATCTTACCCCCAACACTTGGCATCCTAGAAGACTCCTGATGACTACTGGATTTGTTGCGGTTCTGATTTTTCCTTTTATTGTTGGCTGCTCGGACAGAACGGAAAAGCACTTCACTTGCCTTGAAGAACGCAACCATGAATGGTTGCTTTGACTGAGGCCCATGTCTTCCAATCAGGCCAGCAGATTTAACATTGATACTTCGACCTGTGAAGTAATGGAAATCATAAGGTAAAAGGTGAACTTCTGCCACTCCTGAAGCCACTGTGGGAATTCAACTGCTGACTGAAGCATGGCAAGGATTTTGCCCATAATCCTGAATCTACGTGATTAAGAATCCTAACCACATTTTGTTGAACAGAAAGTAAAAGACAAAAAATTCAACAATTTACAAAAGTTTCAACAACATTACAGGTAGTTTGTTGCTGCATAAGATTGTAGTCTCTGTGCGCTATGTATTTTATTCATTACACAGGTATTTTAATTTAGTCTTATGTACATAGCTATCGAGCTGAAAAATAAATGAGCCCCGTTAAAGTCTGTAGGCTATCAAAAGGATAATGTAATGCGGTCATCTAATTTTTGCATCACTTGGGTATGAGATGTGGAACCTTATATCCCCAAAGCAAATCGGTAGCAAAGAGAAGTGTAGATAATAAATATACTTCTGCTTTAAAAATAAATATTGTGCAGTGTGGCTCAAACTGATGTTCATTCACTAGTAAAGGTAGGAAGGCATTCAGTCATTCAAGAGAACAGAGTTTGAAATATGTACATTATTGACTGTGGTTCCGTTCCCAGGGGATGTGCATATTTCTTTAAAATATTTGTTCAGTCAGGACTGTGTGGTAACCTCACTATATTATAGGATCTAAACCTCAGTAAAAGAAAAGAAAGCAAAACAAGTCACTGAAACTGCATCAGTGACATTTTAGCAAATAAACCCTTGCTCTTAACCGAATTTATTTTGGCAGCATAAACACTTTTGTGCGTACGTGTATTATGCAGAGCCCTTCAACCGTCAGAAAATGAGACAGTGTCATGTGAAGCTGTGCAGCTGTGCTGGGTGGGGGACACAGAGGTCCTTTAAATGGGAAGGTACGGGCACAGGCACCGCATCGGGGCGCCTGGGGATTCGTCTAAACCGACTGGAAAAGTTTGCTACGCGGGCGGCGAAGGAGCATCTGCCTCACAAACATATAATACCGTTAACTCAATCATCCTGAAAAAGAACTTGCAAATAAGCATAGGAGTAAACCTTATAGAAATAAGCATATAGGTTTCCTTTTCAAACACAAACTTACAGTGGCTGTACGCCAGAGTCTATATTTCTTAGAAAAACTCTATCACTGGCGTAAATGAAAGAGGCAGTTTGATTTGTGGTTAAAGTAGTTTCCATTCTACTTCCACTGTAACAAATGTATTAATTCAGCTCAGACTTCCTCCTTCTGGCAGCCCTTTTGCAGTAAAAAGAGAAATTAGAAGTTCCAGCCAAATACCATACCTTGAACTGACCCACTTCAATACATAAACACTTTTACAACATGTTTATTCAGGTGTAGCACTTTAAATTGGTTTAAGATGTTTCCAGTGACAGAGAGCCCAGCAAAAGCAGGAGAAGAACTGAGAAAGTTAGCAGTTATGGAGCAGAGTAATTGGCAACATATTCTGAACAATTTTGATAATTACTTTTCTGACTGCAAGGGAAAACTATATTTGTTGAAGCTTCTGATTTCATTTTAAATGGCTTTTTAGTCTTATGTTTCTTTAATTCTTCTTTTCATGTGTTTGAGTTACTATTAAATAATTCAGTAACATTAATTTCTATATGTTCCAATCATCTCTTGCGAGTCAGATATGAAAAACTGTACAGACTATTCTCTATTCATTGCAACATGGACAAACTAGCCTCTTACCACAAAGTTCCAAGTTTCCCCTCATTTCTAGAGGGAATATTTTTACTATTTTTCTTTATTTTTTGTTCCAATGACTTTCAGAATTTTAATTTTATCTGTAAAAGATTAATACCTTACTGGTGGACATTTTAAGAATACTACTAGATTTATATACTGAGGGCTGTAAAGATGTGTGGAGGTTTTCTGAATTTAAAGCGAGGTTCTCTGAATTTACAATGGTGGATATTGTGTGCGAAGCAAAATATCCTTCAAACCAATGTGAACTCCCTTTAAAATAACTTTTAATATTATTAAGTTTCCTCTGGGTTTCCTTTAGACTTCAGCAATGAGATGGCTATTAAGATTCCACAAGTCAAGGCTTACTTGGTTATTCAGTGTATAGAGATATACTATAAAAAATTAATCCTGTAACCCACAGCCTTTTTACACACAGAAACAGCTTATGTGACTTTATTCCTTTACTTGCTTGATCTTTTAAGCAGCCAACCAGAGTTTTTAGGACCCATTTGTTCAATTCATGAATGGTACATGCACTGAACCTGCTTCTAGTGCAGTCAACAGGAAAACTTTTATTGACTTCTGGGAGTCCATCATTAAACTTTTCTCTCTCGGTTTATCATATACCTTAGCTTAACTGCAACTTGCAGAAGACAAAGCAATCAAAATATACACTGCCCTTGAGATGCTATATTTCTTCCAAGGAGGATCTCTGAACTGTTTGGTTTGGAATTCAAACCACATATGTTGTCTCCATTTGAGGTTGCTTCTGTGCAAAAGAAAGTTTGCTTTTAGAGAACTTCTATTATCCTTTATTTAAAAAAAAAAAAAAAGAAAGCATGTGTGGGAGATTTCCTTCAGTCTAAGAACACAAAGCTTTGCCCCTTCCTGAACAGGAGGCATTACAAAGTATCCTACTTCTGAAATGCATCAAGCTTTCTGCCACAGCAGTAGCTCCATCTGTGTGCTATGGCCTTGTTCAGTAGTCCTCACCTTTGTCCATAGTGTGGATTTCAGAATACAGTAAGAAAAATCTTACCCTAGCCTGAATTGGCCTTCGTAGCAAGAAGCATTCATGGGCTTCACTTGTAGTAAGTGGGTTTAGTCTATCATTTCTTGTAAGCATTTAGAAAACTGTCAGCTTCGACAACTGAAAATCCAGGTCTCTGCAGCACGCAGTTGTTCCATGCTGTGGTATTAGAGCACTATTTTCTAAAATCAGCTGAATGGCTCAGGCTGCTTAACTACACCTTCCCTCGGAGCTTCACCCACATGCAACTGGTAAGACCAAACCAGCAAGGTGTGTCTCTGCTTCTCTTGAACATCTCTGAACAAGAATTGAACGTGGTCAAGCATTCTGAAAAATGGGTTTGGTTTTATACTTCCATCATATCTTTAATTCTGAGGATTTCAAAGACTTTTCCTTAGACTTTAGAAGAAAAGAAGAAGAAACGGCAAAAAACCAGCAGTCAGCTAGTGCCTGCTGCACTGAACCTAACCACTGCAGTTGCCCCTACACCTAGAAAAAACAAATAAGCATAACAGATGGACTTACTCTGTGCCGGGACAGTCCAGAGCCTTTGTATTCCTCACATTCTGGCATGTGCTTCTCAATCCTGCTATGATAATTTATTATCTCTTCTCCATATTGACAGGTATATTTGGAGACTAAGACTTCTTTAAAGCATTATGTTCCAAATCTGCTGAACTCCTTAGTCCTTATTCATATGATTTTGAGTCTTTGGCAAGATGCATTTGTTTGACTTGGCATTTAAACTTATTTTTGGCTTTTATTCTATTTGATAGTAAAGTGCCCTTAGCAGTTTGCATAAAAGCTTGTATGGAAGTGCCGGTTTGACTGACTGAACTGAATGAGTATTACCTGCCTTTTCACATTCTGTCCCCTTATAATAAAGGAATAGCTGCTGCAAAAATAACTATGAAGTTCAGCTTATAAAAAGGTGCTACCTCGACAATTCTGATGATCTTATTATTTATTTTTTTTTACACAACAGAACAGGAATAGCATTCAGGATCATAACTGCAGAGCTATTTGCTGTGTCACTACGCCCATTTGTCTGCTGTGACATGCAGTCGTATCATACAATTTTTTTCATGAACTGATCAAGTTCCATCTTAAAAGTTCACTTTTCCACCCCAGCTGCTCCAAATGGAAATGCAAGAGCTCTTCAAGCTTTCAATAGCAATCTGTCTCACAGTCCTGACCTAGAGACATCGCCTCATTTTTCATGACATTCAGAAAGCTGACTTCTTCTGAGATCGCCAGTGTGGATGCCAATGACAGTGGTAAGATTTGTGACTTGGCTGTCTCTCCTCAGGCAGTATATATTTTATGTAAGGCATTGAGCAGACACTAATTTTGCAAGAGTTTTCAGCCATTATGCATCTTGGCCAGATTTACACTGGCAACACAGGACAATGAGTGATTCCAAGATCCATTATTTTGTCCTGAGTCATCGAACTGCAGCAAACCACTCATTTTGTTATGAAAAACAAGCACTTATTTACTTTCAAAAGTGTTCAACAAGCCACAAAACACATTTTACAGATTAACCACTACTGCTAGGTCACAGAAGTTATTTTGGTAATAATTTTATATATTTGTAGATAGAAATGAAAACTTTAGTGATGCTGAGAGTTCATTTCTGGTTTGCTGAAAAAAAAAATTTCCAATGCCACACCTATGGTTTCCTCCTTGTAGGGAGTGATATCTGAAATGAGGATTGGGAAAGGCCTTTTGGAGGAAGACCCTGAGTATACAAGGTCCAATAACATCTAATATTTGAGCAAAAACTGTACTGAAGCTCTGAGTCTGAAAGCTTGCAAAGTAGTTTCCAAAATTAGATAGAAAGTTGTGTGGTTTCTCATGCTTGAACAGTGCTCTTGAGAGCAATGGGACTTCAGAGAAACAAAAGAATTGAGGTAGAGTTTGGCTACCAAAGCTTAAATGAAGGCTTATTAAAAAAAGAAGAGAAAGCCTAACACCACAAATGTGATGGTCCGTATATAAGACATTCTCAACACTCCAACTCCAAAGTATTTTATACTGTCTTTGTTGTATCATTTACATAAACTGTTGTGCAAACTTTTCCTTTGGTGGACACATTTATCTATATCAATATGAAATACGCTTTTGAAACAAGCTTCATGTGTTTTATTAACTCTTTTGCTTCCTAGAGGTTTTAAGAATTCTGAAAAATGGGTGGTCTTGGATGGTCTACTCTGCATTTCCTAGGCTTCACAGCTTTAGTCAAAACTAAAGATTTAGCTTTTGTTTTTAAAATCTTACATTTTGTTGTTTTGATTCTGTTCGGTTGAAGGAATTTTACATATCTTTTTGTGTTGATTTTGGTATTCATAAAGCTCATGAAGAAAGCACTTGGGAATATGTTAGGAACCATGGTATCCTGTATAATGTGGCAATACCATGTATGCTTACACAAAAAATCAGATGTAATCATGCAAAAATACACTTGCTAAGTACTTTTATCCTTTCAATTGAATGTACTTAAACTGTGAATGGTTTGTAGGAATCCTAGGGCTTTTCTGCACAGTTTAAAATGTGTTCAGGAAGACAATAAAACAAGGAGAGATTAGATTAATTGGTCATCCACCAAAGAATAAAATGGATAAAAGACTTCTGAATGAAACGAAGCATAAATGCCATCATCTCTAAAACACTGGTGCTGAGAAGCAGGTGTATCCTTCATCTGTCTGGGGAGCAGGGTGGAGCGGGAGTTGCACAGCTGTACGGCCAGGGCCAGCATGCACCAGTATGCAGTAGTGGCAGGAGAAGGGGCAGGAGCCCATCTCACCTCCCTGACCCTCCCACTTAAAGTAAGCGAGCCCTTACTAACGAAGGGTGTGTTCACATCGCTTGCTACAAGCAGACGCAAGAAAATGCTGACTGTATTTCTGACCCAGCTGGAAACAGGGGTTACACCTATCTGAGTAAATTAAAGAGTGCCCAGGAGTGCTCCCAGGCGCTGGAGCTGGATCACCTGCTCTGCTCAGGGTGGGAGGGTGCTCCTGGTGCACTTACATCCTATGCCAGCTCCACCGCAGAGTCCCCAGCACCCCAAGGCAGTGCTGCAGGGACCCCTCCCGGGGGGCAGCTGCCATGGGGTCACCCTGTTTTGGAGACTCAGAGAGTCATCCCTCCGGCTCGTCTCACTCCACAGTATTCCTGAGCATGTTGAATTTACTAGCGAAACTTTGGCCAAAGTCAGCTCTGAACCAGAACTCATGTAGCTGTACTTAGGCAGTGCTTGAGCCCAAGCTAATAAAACCTGCTGAGGGGCAGGATATATTAGCTTGGGTTCAGTGCTGTGCTAACATGGCTATATGGCTTCCAGATGGCTCAGAATTTAGGCAGAGCTATTGCCTGCCAAAGTCCATATATATATCAATATAAATATATGTATCCTAAATTCCCCCACTGTAAGGACACTAATGAAGGTGAACTCACTCCTGATACTTTGCCTTGTAAATACCAAATCCAAGAGACTTAAATGTAACAACCCAGCAGCATCCTCCAGAGTACCTGATGACTACCGTGGTCAGGTAAGCTAGGTGCCAAGGTTGACTGGGGGCAACCTTGGGATGAGTTTGATAACATTTAGTGTTGCAAAGGTGAGGCCAAGGCCAATGTAAAGTATGTATCGAGCTACCTGAAGAAGCCTGGGTGCTGCCACCGGTTGCTATGGGTTGAAAGCAAGCCAGCCACCCTCTGCAATGGAGAGAATGTGGCCATGCTGCCTCTCTGAAGGCTTCGTAGGAGAAAGGGATCTTGGAAGGCCCAGGCTGAAAGGAGGAGAGGCTAAAAAAGATGTCTCTTAATATCTCCCCCATCATCGCTGGAGAAGGACCTCGCCAATCCTTCCTGCAGCATGCAGGATTAGGTGCCAACCCCCTTCCAGGGGACACATGTCAGAGTGTACCCAAATACGTGCTGGAGAGAAAACTGGCCTTCCCCAGGCTTCACTTGGATCAAGGAACCTATTTCTTTCAAGTTTCCCTTTGCTCTGAGGCAAAAAAAAATACCTGAAGAGTCAGAGTCAGGGAGCTAAGGATTCCTGCTGCCTGCCCACCTCAAACAGCAAGAAAGCCAAAAGAAACCTTCCATAGGACTATGTCGTAACAGAAATCTCCTTAATCAGCTTGGGCTTTTCAAAGTTACCACCAGTTTCTTCCCCTCTGATGTGCAGGCGGACAGAAAACAACTGAGAGCTGCGCTAATCTAAGAAAAAGCACAGAACTACGTGGCCGTGGGGGCTACCCAGGATGTTGTACTGACAGCTGTGTATTTGGAACTTGTTTTATTCTGTGGATCATCAATAGTCATCGTTACACATTATCTCCCTCTCCCATTTTCTGTAGACAGCACTAGATTCTCATCAGCAATGATATAAACAGCAAAAGGAATACTCTTGCAACTGTTTATACTCCTCCAGTAAAAGCGATGTTCAAACCGTTGCTAACTTCCAATTATAAAAATGTTAAATGTTAATACAAAGGTGCTGATTCACTGGAACATGTTTTAAGTCTTAGGAGACATATGGTATATATACAGGAAAAGCGTCACATGGAGCTTTTTGAATTGTTTCTGCATCTGCATTGATTTTATGCTGCAGTTCATCTAACACCCGCACTTCCATCAGTGTGAAAATGAGCACCTCTCATTTTAAACACCATGGAGAGTTTTGGTGTCAAAAGGAGGGAATTGGCCAAAAGGGGATGCTGCAGAATGTTGAGGAGACATTAAAAAAGAGAATAAAAAAAATCTGATCCTTAATTTACCACAGCCCCAGGGAAACAGTGCATTATATGTTGACAGCTTCCATATGTGTCATGCAAACCTTTATTCTTACTGTTCAAAATAAAACGTCCCATTAAGAGAAAAAGTCTACATTTCATGCTAAAATGAGGCGTATGATACCAAATACTGTCTTAAAGAAAAAAGAAAACACATTCCAATGTCATGTGGCTTTTTGTACTTTTTCAGCATTTTCAAAGGGGGAGAAATACGAATTACAACAACCAGACATTCTTCCAAAGTTGTTTTTATCACACTGTTATATTAAATAGTTATAAATTTTTTTATTCCTCATGTAGACATTATTATTATTTATGCACCATCTTCAGGGATCACCAAAGAAATATATCTACGCAAGTAATTGCCTAAAAAGTCACAGAAAGATAACTGTAAGAAAGATTTCTGTTAATGGTAATGATAACAATATAGTAGCACCCTGGAGTCTCAGTAATTATTGGCACCCCATTTTAAAGGTGCTGTATGAATAAATCTAAAAATCAGTATGTATTTACAGACTTGATTATGCAGAGCCCCAGTGCAGCACCTGAATACCTCAAACAGGGATCCTCTGACTTAACAGAATCCCATTGTTTAGTGGTCTCTTGCAATAGAGAGGTTAATGGATCAGGTCTTATCATAAATGTCTCTCCAGTTATGGAGGCAGAACTCCTCTACCTTCTGTAAGCTCAATGGACAGCTGGAGGCATGAAGAAACGGGCTTCAGACCTGCGCAGCCTAAAGTTCACTTGAGCCAAGGGAAGGTTTTTCAGTTGATTTGAACCAGTCTCTGAGCTTTCATAGGAAACTGGTTGGAGGGACGGTGGGTGGGGTTCCCTGGGTTACAAATTGAGTCCACTACATACTGAGTCATGTATAAAAATTCATGTTCCATCTGTACACAAACATGTCATTCAACTGCTGGTGTTTCTAATAGCTTCCAGAAGTAACAGCAACCCAATAAAAATAATCAAAGCCTTAAGAGCAAAATTGTAAGGCCATGAAAGGATGATTTGCCCTATGCAAAGCTGAAGTGGTACAGCACAGGTTTTCCCTATAGTTTTGAAAACTTTAGTCCCTAGAAGGGCACTCTTCTTGCATGAATAAACTGAAAAGGGAACAGAAAGTGAGGGAAGAGGGGAATTCCCTCCTCACTCCAGCAGCTGTGTTGAGAAATTCAAATAAGTGAGGTGCAGAAGGTAGAGCTGCCTGTGGCTTTGGAATTTAAAATAGAAAATTATCTATCACCTTTCTGATCTTGGGAGTATGACAGGGGAAATATTTACATAAACTGTTCTTTTACAATTTCTTCAGTGTATTAACCTAAAGGTTTCCTTTTACCCACACGAACTTTCCTGCTGTTTACTGAACGGATATAATTTTGAGGCTAGAACCAACAAATTGCTGGTTCCAGGGTTTCTTAATGAATGCCTTTCATGGATATTTAATTTTCAAGAATTTCTGTATTTGAATCTCTTGGAAAAAAAGTCGAGGATGGAGTTTATTCTGGAGCAGGAAAGCTGGCCAGAAGCCAGTCCACCTAATTTGGATGCCTGACGGAGGTGTCACCTCTCCAGAATTTTAAGGGCTTAAAAATGGCCTCAGAAAACCAGGCTGCCTAGCAGAGCCGCTCCCCGTACAGCCCCAGCTCAGGTGCGGTGCCTTTCAAGGCTGGTTCAACACAGCACCGATGTGGTCTACTTTGCATTGCTGCCTCCCTTTTCCACTGACTGTACTCTGACCATATAGGCAATATTAGGTGTAATGGCCGTCCGCTCTGCTTCAAGCCTGCCAACTCCCTTTTTTTAAGCATCATGCCTAAAGGAGGACAGTTTTTGCATAACTCTCCAGCAGCCAGAACACTTGCTGAAAAAGTATGAGAGGCTTTGTTCACAGCCCAGTTGAGCCTGAGGGAGAATTCAGATCAAAAACAATGAGAAAATGTAGCCAGAACAAAGAAAGAAGAAAAAAAATATTAATCCTTACACCAGGGTTTCTTCTGCTACTCATTAACATTATGTCAGCTAAGGTTTAGATTAACTAGCATCATAGATCCTTTGACCTCTGACATAAAAAGCTTTTTGACAAGAAAGAGCTAAATCTGAAAGTTTGCTTGTAAAGTAGTACGGATTAAGTGAACCATCACAGAAAAAACAGTATATAAGTCTCTTTTTATTAGCTTCTAAAGAAGGCTAAGTAAAGAACATTTCTTCTAAAAATATTATTTTGCATTGAGATGCATTTTCACTTTTTAATGAAGAGCGTAACTGTGAATAATGTAGTAGCCTAGTAAACTTGTACTAAAATCCCCACAGCTCTGACTTTGGTTTTGATAGTGTTCTTTCTAATTTTCAGCTAACTAACATTTTCAAGATTTCAAATTTTTAACCTATTTCAAGATAAAAAAGTTTTGAATTTTTTTTTTTTTCAAATAATAGAAAACCAATTCCCACATTACCCGATTGTTAACCTTTCTCCAACATCAGTTCCAGTGGCTATGAGGTACCTCCTGAACTGTCCTGAGGTTTTTTTATACCTTTCTCCATGCTTCAGCCCAAAAGGCCTTTGGAAACTTTTTGGAATCTGCTTGAGTTTCCATAATGTAATCATCAGTGGAAGAACATTAAAATAGAAGTTCATTTTGTATGTAGGAGATTTTATCCCAAACTTCATTTATTTTAACTTGATTCAGTTAGCTTTATAATTGCCATATTCTACAAAATTAAGAATAATAGAAAGCTTGCAGACTATGGCAGGATAAGACTTGTGTTCTTCGCTTATAAACTCTCAGTCAATTGTCACCCAGTCAAGTTAAAAAACACCCGTCCAGAAAAGTTTCCCAGCAAGAGATGACAAGAGCGTATATGGTGTTATGATCTAGTTATGATCTTACCGTCCCCAGTTTCAGCGCAGAGTTGCAAGCCCAGATTGTTCTGTGGATTAATCACCCAGTGATTGCTGGTCACAGTAATGTCAAATACAAACCAGCCCACATCAGAAGCTTGAGCCTTTCTTGTGTCTAACAGGAACAAGTCTGCATCCCTGAGTTAAAGAAAATAGAGAGTTAAGGCGTTTGAGTATTATTATGTTTTGTCCTTAGTTTCCTTGCTGACAATAACTTCCTGGAGTCCAAATGAATAATCCTTTGACATATCCTCATCACGACACAGTACAGCATGTGCTGTAGCTAACATGTAATTGTTAGGTATAATACAGGTATTTCCCCTGAGAGGCCTTTCTGAAATGAGTTTCAGCATGTGAAAACTACAGCTCTGGAAAATCTGAAAAATCCAGCTTCCTGGTATAAATACACAAGATATATAGTTGAGGCTGTGTATAAAGGATTCATCTTTCAGCACTAGAATGTCTCAGGAAGATTAACTTTTATAAACCATTCAGTGTAAAAGACAAAAAATGTCAAAATCACGTTCCAGTTTCAAGTAAAATTCAAAGGCATAGCGTTGCTGAAAAAATCTGTTATTAATAACATATGACAGCAGCTATATCATATGACAAAACATGAATAGATGACAGTTCAGACAGTTTCATATTAGTACAGATGTTTAGAAAATAAGTCTCTATATCAAAGTAGAAATTATATATCTATTTAAAAATGTAATTATTACGTTTTAACCCTCAGTTCCCTGGTATATTTTTAAATTTGTTCCCATGAACTCTTCCAGTAATTCAGAAGGGCTGCTCAGGGGAGTTAGTATAATCGTGTTACTAAATGTTTAGCATGGGTCGTTTATTTGTTCTGTTTTCACATATCTCCTGACACAATTGGTTCCAGAACCACATCTGTATTACAAATAATTTACTACAATGACCACACTAAACCCAAGATATTTAACTCTCATCAGTTTCATTTTACATGCTTCTACAAAGCATCATGCATTATTAAAAAATGTTTTCACCATTTAGCCTTTTAAACCTAAATCTATAGTTATAGAGACCTGTTTCTTTTCTGCCATAAATAGTAATCAAAACAATAATATACAAGAAAAAATATTTTATTCTAAATTTTGACTGTCCAAGTCAACTAAAGACAGGCTGGGCTTACACAGACCTTGGAATCATATTGCTACCTTGCAGACAGCATGAATATACACTTAAAGAGGTAAGACAGAAATAATAGGCTTTGTGTATAAAAAGTGGATTTAAGATTACAGTGGTTCTGTCACTGTATTCTTACATTGCTTAATCACAACAACATCACAGGAGGTTACTGTCTTATTTAGACTAAACGCTGTAAATGCACTTAGAAGGTCTGATACTGGAAAAAACATCTTGTGTAGCTCTTGAAACTGTGGTTGTTCAACAGTCAGGAAAATAAGACCAAATGAGCTATGACAAGCAGATGTTTACTTACATGTGAGAAATATCTGCAGAATCAGGTTAAAGAGCTCAAAAAAAAAAAAAGAAAAAAGAAAATTGAAAGGGCTTTCTTTCAAGTCACCTTTTTTTCTTCATTTAAAGGATAATCTTTTGTTGGGCTCTTATCACTTCCATTCCGGTAGAACTACACTAATGACCACACAAGGAGAAAACATACGTTCTCCCTCTGGAGCTAACATGAAAACAGTCTTACAATTCAAAAGAGCCTGACCTGTTATGCTAGCACTGAACAAATTAACAACGTACCACAAGCTCATAAATAGTACTCTCTGGAGTCTTAAATGCCAACTTTTTTCTCTAATAAGCAGTTTTATCGGAATTTAAAGCTGAAAGGTTTAATTCTGAATGTGACAGTCTTTAGGATGTCTATTTATAAATATTTCTTGCATCATTCAGTAGTTTTAAAAGAAAACTGTAAAATTGTTTGGAATATAAAATGTTACAATATCATAGTGCTATAATTTCACGTTTGTCTTGTCTCCTCCTAGCATACATAATCGTTTTCCCATATAGATTCTTTCAACTCCAAACTTTGCTGGGACTGATAGGAAATGTTCTCAAAAGTCAGGATGCACAATGCCTCCTATGCCAAATCTGAATGGGACACTACTCAGGGTACAGTCCAGAAACCCCTATAAAAAACAAATTTCCCCTGTGGATCTTTCCTTAGTGTGAATTTATTATTTTATACTGCAGCAGAAATTCACACCAAAGTGTCTTTGGCATTGATATGTCAATCTTCTTGTCCGCCTTCCTACAAGCATAATGATCTGGTTAAGGTAATAGACTCAGAGGCAGATTGCTCTTACCCATTAACTTAGCAAATGAACCAGAAATTAGTTGTGGGTACCTAGAGAAAACTCGAACTGATTCTCGAGAACACATAGTAAAACGGAGAAAATGTCTCTGGACCAATGCTAATGATTTAGGCCATGTAACAGCAGTTTACTACAGAAATTCAAAGTATTCATCGGGGAAAAAAACAACTTTTTTCACGATTTATATAAACATAGGGTGAAAACCTACCCCCTGAGAAGGCAATGAGAGCTCTGGGATCAGGATTCGCCCATTGGCTGGTGTCATTCACTTAAACTTCTCATGACATTTTGTGACATTTTTGATTTTAAAATTCTCCTTTATTCCATGAAAAGAAAAAAACGATCACACTTAAAATGAAAAACAGCTGCAAATTTTGGCTCTAATTTTAAAAAATGTTTCTATTTAAAAAATAGCCCACAACACATAATAAAAAAGTAAGGCATTATGTCGTAAATAGCCTGAAATGCAACAGTGAACACATTCAGGCAGAATACAGCTGATTGGCTTTACCTTTATGGAGGCTGTTTAAGTTTAGTGATCTCAGTCTGGTCCCAAACGGCCAGTTGTCTACAGCAGAAATGCTACCACAGTCAAGAATTTCAGCAAAGAGGCTGCGGGCAGAATGTCTAAGAAGCTCCAGATCTCCTGGGTCACTTAAGGAAGTAAAGGTGGAATAAACCATCTATATGTTCCTTGAAACCCAGCAAAGTTTTCGACCAGATCAAATCATGATAACTATGTAATAGGCCATCCCCATAATGCTGCTTCACCTCTCGCCTCATTCCAGGAAGCTGCTGTAGTATCTTAATGCCACTTGAGGATTCCCTAATGCGGGAAGAATCCTTGGGGTTTAGTTAAATAAGTGGCTAGCTGCCACCAGGTCATGAACAAGGATTTGGCCTGTTGGACTACATTACTTTCGTCATGAGAAAAGATCCGGGTAGGAGTACATTGGCAGGGCTACGTAGGAAAGTTTGCCTTGCCATGGGCTGTGCTTTACACGCTTACTTAGAACAAATAGAAGACTTCAATCCCAAAGACTGTCATTTCAGCAAACTCCAAGTGAATTCTATACACACATGCTTCAGCGGCCATGCTGCCACAGAGACAGAAAAATACCCAAGACTACAACATAATTCTTAGTCGGCAATTCAGAAACCCTAAACCCTGACCACTCCTTGCCTGAAAGCATGGCAGGACTGTGTCTGGGATTGCAGAGCCCTGTCAAATACCCACGTTTCCTGTTCAGAGCAAAGAAGGGTGGAGGGGCACGGCCAAACACAGCAGTTTGGCTGTGGTATGGCACTAGTAAGGAGTGTGGGACATTATAGAATCATAGAATAGTTAGGGTTGGAAGGGATACTAAAGACCATCTGGTTCCAATCCCCCTGCCATGGCCAGGAACACCTTCCACTAGACCTGGTTGCTCAAAGCCCCATCCAGCCTGGCCTTGAACACTTCCTGGGATGAGGCCTCCACAACTTCTCTGGGCAACCTGTTCCAGTGCCTCACCACCTTCATAGTTCTCTCACCCTCACATTCTGCAGTTGCAGCTTCTGAAAATTTTGCATCTAAAATCTCGTGTGTGTATGTAGGACAAACCTGTGGTGACAAAGTCAAGAATAACACTAATGAAGTCTGGGCCCCAAAGCAAAAACTGTGGCTTTATCGCCAAAAAAAAAAAAAGGGATAAAATATTCTTGGGAGTTCTTCTGTCTGGAGGTATCAAGAAGCTGGTGGGAAAAGTTCCTTGTTTGTAATTTGAACAATGGTGGGCTTGTGGTCTTCTCCCATGCTGTCCCACAGACGCATTTGCCTCTGTATACTCCATATGTGAGTAGAGTCTGGCAAAATCAACGATAGGAGCAAAACAGTCTACATCTGAAGTTTCTATAGCTATACTGGTGAAACCAAATGGGTGGTATATTGTTGTATGTCCCCCTTTCCAGCATCATGCTTCCGTTAGAAGACATGGGCTTTTATGTGTATAAGTGGAAATACAAAACATTTATAAATTTATGTTTATGTATTGAAGGAAATCTAGAGCATTCTTTAATGGTTTCACAGAGACAGTTGTCATTTTAACAAGTCAGATAATACTAAAGTGTGATCTTGCTTCAGAGTAGTAAGCAGTTTTTCTTTCTCAAAAATAGAATAGAAACCACTTACTGGGAAAACACTAAAAACAAAAACAAAAACAAAAACAAAAACAAAAACAAAAACAAAAACAAAAAACAAAACCAAAAAAGAAAACATCAAATGGATTAGAAAAACTAACTTTTCCCATTAGTTCTTAAAAAAAATCTGTTGAGTTTGCAGGTGAAGAGCTTTCATCACCCTAGCCTTGACCTGTGCTCTTTAAAAAGGTATGTTTTGTGCTTCCCATTTCATTCCTTCCACCAGGAAGTTTCTTTTAGAACCTATGTCAAAAGAATTTTTGCAAGTTGAAGACGGAGGTTAAAAATTCCCGCACTGTTTTGTTCCTGCCCAAATTTACTAAGAAGGCAGAAGGTATTCTGGAAGGATGAGTGCTTTCCCTCTTGTTGGTTCTGCTCCATTGCTGTAAAATGACTCCCTGTTTATAGCCATAAAAATTTTATAACTTGATGTTCAGAGATCTCACCTGGAAGGTACAAGCTCAAGCTTCTGTGAGCAGAAAAGAGATTTGAACTCTGGCCCAGCCTTCGAGCTAACTGGTGATGGGGCATTTTTTTTCCTCTAGAATACTCTGCAAGTTTAGGCTGCCATTTTCTTTGCTTTTGCTAAACTTGCCCAGGATAGAAATATTTTATCTGTTCTAAGATGAGGGAGAGTTTTTGTTTATCTCAAAACAATCAGGTTTTCTTCCACTTTTCTGAGAATAGACATATACCAATTTAATTTCAAAACCCAGATTTTGGGTGTATGTAGCTTTTTCAGAAGCATCTTGGAATTGCTACTAGTTTTTAATGGGATTTTTCAGGTATTTATCTACTTTGCCTGGTGAGATCTGGTCATTTATTTACTCAGGTCTTGCAGAGTCTTGGAAACATGTCACACATAGAGCTCTGCAAACTCAGATTCAGAGATTTTTTCATGTGTAACATCATATTTGTTTTCATTTGCAGTTATGGTTAGCCGCATGTGTTAACTCTTCATATGTCATCTTAAAGTCAGTGCATGACTTTATCTCTTAATTACATTTGGCAGAATATTAAAACACATGCAAAAAAACCCCTGCTCCTTCAAACATAAACAAAGTTGAACCGTCTATCTGCCTTTAAGGACCTAAATGAATCTTGGCTGGTAGTACCTCAACGTCAGTAAACGGTGCATTTTCCAAATCCAGACTCTTAGACTGTGCTTACGACTCCACCATTTACTCATTGAGAACGCAAACCCTCACCCCCTCTGTGCAAGGGCAGATTATTTGGTGAGATTGGACATGTAACTCTCCATAAACCTGGAATAAATTACATTGAAGATAAGTTTTATTCTTGCTCAGGACTTGTTGTCGTGGCCTAGGAGTTAATACTGTGCAAGCCACAGCGATAGCAATGATGCCTTGCCAAGGGTACGCTTATGGTCAGCTATTGTCTCCCAACTTAAGACAGAAACATGAGACATTACTCAACACATGATACGTTCATGCCAACAGGGTACCTGTTTGGGTACTCCTTGATGATCTGATATATGCTAATCTGAATTGTTTCGTTCTCAAAGCGGCTGTTGCTTCGGTCTTTGTATATCCGGAATTCGGCTGCTGTCACTGCCTCCCCGTGCGGGATTTGAGTAAGGTCAAAGCGAAACTCTTTGTAGTGCCTTCGCTGGTGGGAGAAGTCCTTGTCCCTTTCAACTGTGAGAAAAAGAGTTTAATGTAAATTAAAGAGGTGAAATGAATGCCCATTTCCCATGATTAATGGAGCGTTCCCTGTGCTTGGGAGTAAACAAACAGGACAATATAAAACTGTGCAAATAATAAAACCACAAGCCCAGGCATACTTCCAGTTAAAGGAAATTCCACCAACCCAGTGTCTCCAGTTCAAAAGAAAAAAAACATCGGTGGCTTTTTTACAAATTCCAGAAGCTGAAGTGGAAAGAATATCAAAAAAGCTGTAAGAGGGCATGTTGTAAAGTAACTAGGAATATGGACAAACTAAAAACTGCAAAAGGATTTAGGACTTCACTGTAGCCATAAGCACAGCAGTGGCAATGTCAGAGCCATAGACGACTTTGGAAAACACTAATTACTGCTAATAACCAGTCAGATGAGAGGAATGCTGCTCATTTCCACTTAACATAATAAATTCTGAAGTGGTACTAAAGTGCACTGCGACAACTATATATTTAAGAAGCAGTTACATCATATAAATTAACACATGTTGTACTCTAATGGCATAAGCATCATCTTGCCAGTGGTCAGAAGGAGGAGCCATGAATCAGGGCTGAGTGGTTCTGGCACCCCAGCGGCAAAGGGAGCACCAGTCTTGGCATGAGAGGTCCCCTCAAACCTGCTGTAGGTGAGCAAGTGCAGCACCCACTGCTTCTGACACTGCCACAATTTCATATAAAAAAGTTAACCCCATCTTTGCTTAATTCAGGATTGCACAAGATTTTAAGGGTGAGTAAACAGAGGGTTTTGGTTTATTTGAGTTTACAACTCATTTGGGGCTAATTCCACTATCTGCTGCAGTTCTGACCCCGAGTTAGGAGCAACTTTTGCAATGGAATATGTGTTTTGATATGGCAAGGGAATCTGCAGGCCACAGTACTGGCTGATGACCGTCTTATGGGATTAATACTTCAGATTTTAGGGATGTGGAAAGGAAAATGATCCATGGCTTCCGCTTCCACAGAGTGGCATCCATCATTGATCTGTGAAGCAGCTGTGCTCTGCAAGAAGAGAGAACTTTTCACTTCTGGAGACGTTCCACCTGCCTCATGAGATAGGTGCTTTACTTTACTGCGGGTGGACAAAGCCTAAAACACTCGGAGCTGGGATTCGGTTTGGATAACCAGCTAAACATTTATGGCTGCCCTCAGTTCCACTGAATGCTCCCTCCTGTAATCCTTGCTCTTTTATTGCATTTTAATTTTAACAGTCCTCGGATGTGAGGAAGAAGCAACATCAGTTCTGAAAAAGCTTATATTTAGATTACCAAATGTTACATGTATAAATAAAATGTGTATGTTCTTACAATATACATGTCTATTTATACTTACATGCTCATGAGTATGTGTATACCCATGCAATTTCATCTACATACACAATGCATATGTGTTTGTATGTGTGTATAAATACATAAATATTTATATATAAACCTGCATATGTGTATTATTAAAATGTATATGTGGTCTTACAAAATAGAAATGCACTAAAAGAAAAAAAAAATGTTTTGGGCTTGCCATATAAGGGTACAGTAACAGACATATTAAAGTGAGAGCTATTGAAGGAAAAGTATTTACATTATTTTCAGAGCAGTAGTTACTAATTAAGTCACCTGTGGCCATGTAGCTAGGCCCTTACAGTACACTTCCATTTCACCCTTTCAAAAATGTAAACTATCCTTGTTTTCATTAGATTTTTTTTTCAATTGCACAAATCTATGTTGCCTTAAGAACCACCAAAAATAAAATATATAGGCTATAAGAACACTTTATCTTCAGTGAAAATGAACTTTCTCCTGGCTGACAAAAGCAAAATTGTCTGCTAACTGTGAGGTTTCCTTGGCTCAAGTGCATATTGAGCTTACATGGGTTTGCCATCACACACTATGTAGAAAAAGGAAAGCAGAAAAGAGGCAGAAGCATGTAAACTGGCTGCTCTGTACCTGAAGATGAATGGGCTGCTACTGAAGAGAAACAGGATACAGGCTATTTAGCAGCTCCACTGCTTGGTTCTAAACTGTGAGATACATACAGAGATCTGACTTGAGGTTTGGGGTTTGTTTGCCTTTTTTTTTTTTAATATCCATGTAAAGCCTTTCATTTTGGAGCAAACTTGGCAGAGATTAGCATATGCAAATGCACTGAACCGGAGAGGGTTTTTCTAGTGCAAAGAGTCTGGTGCAAGTTTCTAAGGTTGTAACTGAGCATTTCGAAGCTAACTTTGAACAAATATGTGAAAAGTATATTAAAGGCAGACTTAATGTAGCAACCCTTTCTGATATCTCTGGTTAGTATTTATTCAGTAAGTATTTACCAGCACATGTGGGTAACTAAGCACTACTCGCTATGAGTAAGCGTTGGAGAATTAGACGCTGAATAAAAGGTTTAAATGCCAGTACTCCTGGCCTGTTTCGTTTTTATTTGGGTTTGAGGTTTCCTTTTGTCTAGTTTCTTACAAGTACCTTCTAATTAGTAACGCTAGTTTGGAAACAGCAGTTCTCTCCCTATATATTGTAGTTTGGACAGAAACCTCTATAATAGCCTGTGATAGCATCAGTGGGGTTCTCTCAGGACACCTCACAACTGCGGAAAGAATACTGATAGCCACTTTCTGACAAGCCCAAAATGAATTATTACAGCTCACAAAGGTAGTATTTATCTGTGTTTCCATGTATACCCAGGGAAGAGACAGCACTGCCATCTGAAAGGGACAGGAGTTCAAAATTTCCTTGGGTTGAGACAGCAGTTTACAGGCAGGCCAGGACTTGGGAGTAGCAACAGCCTGCAGAAATGAAGGGCTGGAGGAAACAGGCACTGAACACCATGGAAAACCCTGAGTCCAGGGAAGTCCTGCTCTCCACAAGGAAGCCAGAATCTCAAACTGCAGATTTCTGTCAGCCAATGTATGAAACATAAAAACAATTTTTAGAAATTTAGACAAGTTAAGATCTTGCATTACATAGTAGGCTGAAAAAAAAGCAGTGGCTGTGATGTTGCTATATTGACGAATGACTAGAGCAATAGCCAAATTATAAAAGCAAAATGTTATTTAATGATATTGAGTATTTTAATACCAAAAATAATACACAGTTCTTGGTCCCTTCTGCATCTAATAAGTGCCTTGTTGGGGAAGACTGAAAGCTCAGTAGGGTGTCTCGCAGGTCCTTTGTGCTGCTGGAATGGCATGAAGTGCAGGGGGGGCATCTCACACACTTTCATTTCACATGCGAGAGCTTTTCAACACTGGCAGCCTGAAAAATATTAAGATTTTTAAGTGTTCAGTTCTTCCAGAGCGTTCTCATGTCATTCCAGCTCTGCTCAGTTCATCTGCCAAAATGCATCTCTGTGGGACCGATCACAGCATCTAAAAACTGGTTGACCAGAAAATCATGAAGTCCTTTTTTAACCATTGGAGGAATATCATTTTTCTACATAAAACTGGAATATTATGGTCAATGCTAATCACAACAAGATTCTTCATTTGTATTTATTGATCAGGATTCTTAGTATCAACTTTTTAAAATGTTATTTTTATACCACCTGAGACTAATATATTCAGCACTATGGTTACATCAGACAAATCATGGCTCAGGGGAATATCACAAACACCTGTGTGTAAAATAGGAAAGAATGATATTTTCCACCCATGTGGCAAACTGATGAAATATTCATACTGTATTAACACTAAGCCCAACTCTAAGAAGAAGGAAGAGAAATTTACACCAAAAAGATATTTTGGAAAAGGGGTCCTCTTTTACACTAAGAGAAAATATCATGCACTACTAATTTTCGTTAACAAAAGTAGTCGTCTTCTGGGAAAAAAATACAAAGCACATGTATGGATGGACAGTATAATAAGTAATCCATATTTTACCAATTCAGCTAGAAATTTCTGATTAACTGAGCTTAAAAAAATTTAAATGTGCTAGCAATGAGTTTAGGTCATAGTGCATGGGGGACTACTAGATGTGCTGTTTCACTAGTGATTAGCTCCCCACTGACATGTGCTTTGCTTTTCCCAAAGTGGTTGGTATGTGGTGACACATAGGGAAAGTGAAAGCTGCTTTGGCAAACCGGGGAACAAACCAAAGATATGTTGGAATAAGCTGATTGTACAATGTAAGATCCCAGGATCCCAACTGGATTCACAAATAGTGAAGCCTCGCTAATCCACTTAATGTCACTGTTTAACTACTAAATATACACGCCAAGGAAAAACAGAGGGTCTTACAGAGTCTGTAACTATAAGGGGCCATTTACACTGTTCTCCCTGAATTTTACTGTTTGACTCTGAATTCTTTGTATAAGCACTAAGTAAACGAGTCAGTTTTAATCACTTCAAGGTGATAAAGGTTACAGTAAGCTGATACACTACAAAAGACACTCGTTTACATCTTGAATATAATGAAATGATAGTTTATCTACAGTGAACACTTGTGGTTATCTGACAAAAACAGGTCAAAGGTTCCAGGCGTTTTCTCCTGAAATTGCTCAGTGCTGCCTCAAATGACTGATAATTGAAAGCAGAGGCTGGAAATATCAAATGTGGTAGGTGACAGATAAGCAACAGATTAATGCAAGTACTCTGTTACAGGACACTAAAAGGTCAGAGGCCCTAGGAATTAGCTATTGTGCTACTGTGAAAAGACAGACATCAAATAGCTGTTTACCTCATTCTTGCTCTCCTCTCCAACATTCAAATTCTAGAAACACATTCTCTCTTCTATGATTAGACTATTTAAACTGACGCACTTTTTACCAAATAAGGCAATAAATGTTTTGTAGGGCGTGTGGATAGGAGAAAAGGTGTGATCCTAGAGCAGAAGAAAGATTTAAAAAAAAAAAAACCAACAGCTATTCTAGGTGTAACTATTTTAATGAATTGCATCAGAGAGAAGTTGAGCAGCTCATTCATCAGAACATCATTCCCAGTTGAGGAGACCAGATAACAGATTTTTTGAAATATATTTTAAAGCTTTGTAACGTTGTTTAGGCTTTTACACTGTAGAAAATTAACATTAACTTTAGAAACTTAGATTAAGCTTTCCAAAAGTGATTATTAAAAAAAAAAAAAAGGGCAGACAATGTAAATATTTGTCTAAGCACCACTGGTTTAATAGGTTTAATCTGTCTTATAGAATGGTAAGAATCCTGATCCGGACTCAGGAAGTCTATTTTGAGTTAGACACCGAAATTGATAAAAATAGTCACCTGTCCTTAAAGGATTGTTTCAGACACCAGAGACGGCTGCCTGATACAGTCAGTGGAGAGACACTTCTGATTGTTGTCAACTGTCTTGCACCAGCCAGTAAGAAGAACAGAGGAGTTTATCTACATTTCCCCTTTAGTCATCTGCAGCACCAGAGAATAGGACTAGGAGATAGCCCTTGCTTAGTCAAAGGACATTTCAATCCCTATCAGCTGCTTTCGATGACCATATCCTAACTGCCAGGATGCTGAGTAGTCCAGTCATGGGACATTCTGGGCTACTGCACAGAAGAAATGCAGGGGTTGGGGGTCAAAATGAGAACAAAATAAGTTTTTGTTCTCACAGCTTATTTTTTTTAAAATTCATTTGATATTTGGCATTTACTAGATAATCATTCACCTGAGTGTTTTAACTACAAAACTTGACAGTCATACACCCACTTACTTGTTCGTCTTTTAGTACCAAGTCTTCTGCATTTCTTTTTACCCATTTTCATCAGCAGAGCGAGGGAAGGCTGGTGCCCCCCTGACTATTCTGTAGCCAGTAGTAAGGGAAAGTGGGGGATTTAGACTTAATAAGCCTTCATTTCCCTCCTCATCTCCTTTCCCAGGCTGAGGTGGGAAAATACATTGCACAGGCTTCAGTCGTGTCTGTCCGTGTATCCTGGGGATGTTCAGAATTTCCCTTCCAAACTGGGATCTTTTGCGAATTCGTCTCCAATCAAACTCATACTCAAAGCCCAAGAGCAGGCATATAAGGACCCCTTAAGCCAAAAACGTAGGCAGAAGTTGAAAATAGGTGTCCCCAAAACTACATTTCACACATATCCTATCTTAAACACAAAACTCGTTGTCAGAATCTTAATCCAAATTCTGATCCCTTTCCAACTGAGGCAAAACTATTTCCGTAATCAGTGAGAATTTCGCTTAAATAGGGAGGGTAAGTTTGCAGAAAGTTTGCTTTTTTTTCATTGCAACAGTTCTGTTCCTTAAGAACTGCTTTATTGCAGTGCTGTATATTTGAGTTTCTCTGTATTTATTATTATTAGACCGGTTGTGTTTAAAGTAATTATAGATTTACAGATGTGGTTTTGAAAGAATGATGTAAATTGCTTTTACATAGAGTATACTTTCTTGTTAAAACACAAAGCAGAAAGCTTGATAGGTCATATTATGAAGCAAGTTACACTGCTGTAAATTTAGAGTTATTTCACTAAATTCTTTATTTTCAGTCAGTTACTGACATCAATGAGCAACATTTGGCTATTTTGCTTAACTAAATTAGGGACAGTTTGAAATTGCTTGATGAAATACTGTGCAGTTAGTGGCAGTTTCAATAAATGAAAAATCATATATTGTTTATTGAATCCAGATTTTAATGGTAGAATATCCCTGCCATAATTGCACAGAATTACTGAACTGCATGTAATTCAAGTCAAGATAAAGTCAATGAGAAAACCTTCAGTGACTGCAACTGAATCTAGAGCAAGAATGAAAAGGAAAATCATAATTTAAAAAAAAAAGAATACATTGCCTGGACTTTTTTCAAGTACTTATTGGTTTTCTTTCTTTATCTCTCACAGAAGAAATGTATTTCAACATCCCATACTTTATAAAAAAATAAGTTAAAATATTCACGTATCTTACCCAAGCATTTAGCATTACATGTTTTGAGAATGACCAGGAAAGCAGTGTTCTATTATTAAAATTCTAAGTTTTTAGTTTTGTTGTTGTAGTCTATAAGATCTGCTAGATTCTTACCAATTAACAAAATACACATTTGAAAAAGTCAAAATATTTTGAAACAATAAGTTGTTATTAAGGTGGACTTTGAAATTGTGTGATTTCTTTTCTAATCCCCTCAAAACATACATGCAATGTATTCAACTTCAGTAAGTGGCAGGCAGCAATTAGGCAAATAATGGAAGTTAGGAAAACATGGTAGAATATAAGTGAATATGTAAAAGAATTTTTTTTTGTTCATTAATTGTTTTAAGACTTAGAGCTCAGTAAGTAATTAAAAGCTCTCAGCATTCACCCTGATCAGAAAAGTATTCCCAGGAATCATACACCAGCACCTGCCAGCAACTTTTATAAGCACAGACCTAAAGAAATGTCTCTACCGAAGAGGCATAACTGAGCTCAGCTTTCTCACACGTGATCTCCCAGGTGTTCTGTACACCCTGAGATTACCTATGATGCCTTCTTGTTACTTCACACTGAAATATGGGTAAAATAGATGTTTTAATGAGATTGCTGGTCTTCATTCAATAACCAATGTTTTGCTGAAAAATTCATTGGTAAACATGTGTTATTCATTCAGTTTACTCTGCTCTGTGTCTTCCAAGTCAAATGCACTTGCTCAACAAGTCAAAACAAGTGCTATGCTGCAGCTGCTCCAATAATAATTAAATGCTGGAAGGCTTTCAGTTGTTGATACAGAATAATAAGTGGAAAAGCAACACCCTGCTTTTCTTATGCTGGTTTGATCCTGGCCAATGCAATAGTAGGAATGAGTAACCAGAATAAAGACACTGAGTTTTGGAAGCAAACAGAATTACGAGAGTCTAAGTCTGGGTATTATCACAATCCTAATATAAAAGATAGTTGACAAAGTGATTCCTCAAAATCTTATTTTTCTTCTGGTTTCAACGGTATAATGCACTTTATCTTTCAGCCTCCTGAATGCAAAACTTTCACTCCAGTTGTTCAGCTGTAGCACGAAACACAACAAAAGATACACTGCATATACGTGCTTTTTAATTCTGCTAACAGTGGTAGAATGAATCTCAGCTGAATCTTCTTCCACAAATTTTGAAGTTGAAAGTCCAGCTGGTCACAGCTTCTAGGATTAACAGTAACAGGTCGCATTTGGACCTGTTTTGTGCTGTCAGTAGTAATGTGTGCCAAAAGAGAGCAGCATCGCAACCAGGGGTCTGGGAGGAGGCAATGAAGAAGGAATCACATGCAGTTTGCTATTTTGAATGTAACAAGTATGGACCCTCTGATTTCTTCATTGTTTTAAATCATGCTATATTATAAAGGCATTCCAATCAGAAATACCTGTTTTAAAAATGCTTATTCACTAGGTTTTTAATGGTGTTCTTTTTCATCAGTGATAAATCTTTACTTGAAAGAAAAAAACAGATCTGAGAAAAGATCACAATATTATGTAGTTCTGAGCTGATACATAGATAAATTAGCTAATCCTTACAGTATGATGCCTGAGGTCGTTAATTTTGTCTGCATTTTCAGTGATGTCTATTTTGCCTGGGCTTTGGCAAAGCCAATACATTTTGATACCGTCCATCAATAGACTTCCAATTTTTCTCATATTTAATGTTGTTTTTCTCTAATCACAGATCATCACAAAGAAAACTAACAATTATTCCCAGGTTTCTGACTGCGTGTGAAAGTCAGAATGTCAGATCAACACAACCTCAAGGTTAACAAATGACAGAAAAAAAGATCTCTCTTGGGTTCAGCTGCAACTGAATAGGAACAAAAGTTATACCTCTGGGATCCAATGGTCAGAAAATAGGTGTAAGTTATAACTGTTTTGACACTGTAAAAGTATACAGATGGAACATAACTTCTGAGAAGGGTGAAAGGGCATATATCATCATAGGGCAACTGGCAGGGGAGTAAAAGCTAAACATTGAAGTCCATTCTATCTTCCTACATCTCCTTAGTTCCTGCTCATGTTAACCCTCTGCTCACTTCCACCCAGAGGTGGCAAGTCACTCTGCCACTTACCATTCGCACATGTTGTCTAATGAACTCCATCCATTTCCCACTGTGGAATTTGTCGGAAATGCTTCCATGGAAGTTGTGTCTGCATGCCAAACTGGATACAACTGGATAGGCACCATTTTCTGCTTACCCTGTGCTCACATCTGAGTATTTTAATATTGCTCATATCCATTAACACTGATCAAACATTCCATAAAAAACAGTCCAGCTGTAACTACGATGAGAAAGGAAACCTTCAAGAACATCTCGTTTAGAGAGTAGAAAAATGCTTTATTACATATAATAAATTAAAAAATGTTTTGATATGCTATATTATAGATAGGATATTAAATACATTTGCAAAAAGTAGCTGATCACAGGCCATGTGCTTAGCTAGTATCTCAGCACTGCTCAAATGAATTCAGAGCTCCTCAGATTTATACTTTGTGTGCACAAGTGTACACTGGGCTAATCGCTGTACTGAGTCATCACCTTAAAAATTAAAAATGTAACGAGACTGGAATTTCATCTTATATAAATTGTTAACCCTCATTCTGAAGGTTTGCCTTGTGCATGCTTGCTATTGGCCAACACCAAGGACCCACCTAGGAGAGCTTAAGCCGTGGTGCTGAGAAAGAGAGTTATGTGGCCAGAAGCACAGCAGGGACGGTCCCTCCCAGACATCACACCCGGGGGCAAACAGGAAGAAGATGAGGAGGAAGAGCAGCCAGGAGACTGGCCAGCAGTAACGAGGAGTGGCACTTTCAGACAGCAGGTTTTAACAGCCAGTTTGGGAGCTGGCTGTGATTTTAACAGCTTGTTATACTGATTCAAACTGCACCCTCTCCTCTGCAGCTCCGTAGTCTAATCTAATCGTGATTTATTTTCACAAAGAGAGATTATTTCACCTACATATAACCCCCCATATGGAATAAAACCCCTTACAAAGAAGGAAAAAACACCTCGAAAGAAACTTAAATCTTATGAAAGTTAATGAACATTTCGACTCTCTTTCAGAACCTCACTGATTGTTAGTGAATTAAAAGATCTCTGGGCTGACCATCTACCATACACCTTCACTGCCAGAGGAAAGGAAAAGTAGTCTTCACAAAAAGTATTTGTGCCACGAAAGAGCTCAGATTAGCTCCAGGTAACATGACAATAGGTGGTGATCCCTCACAGTAGGTTACTTTGGACAGGCTTGGGAAGAGAGACACAGGAGTCTCAAAATGACATGAAAAGCAAGAAAACAATTTCCAAAGTAGAAAGAAAAAGCATGACACTGAGCACACAGAACTGTTCATCCAACAATTGTCTAAGCAAGATAATCACTCCATTCTAAAAAAAAAAAAAGGCATGATTGATGTCAACATGTAAGATGAGTAAGATCCCCCTTCTCTATAATCACTCTATGACAGAGTCACAGAAGCGCTGAGGTTGGAAGGGACCTCAGGAGGTCATCTGCTCCAACCCCTCTGCTCAGGCAGGGCCACCTAGAGCTGGTTACCCAGGACTGTGGACATGCTTTTATCATTCCTTAATTTTCACTGTTATTTCACCTGGGACTGCATTTCTCACATTCCTCACCAAGTTACTTACAAACACATACTCAGGCTGAGTACCTGAGGTACCTGTAGGTGTAACACATCTCTGGAACAGCAAAGATGATCTCCTGAAGCTCGTATTATACAATACTGGCTTCTCTTCACTCTTAATAGCTGAGCTGATGTGCCTTAGACAAAATTTGGATGTCTTTCAAAGCGGAGGGTAAGAATGAGCAGGCAGTGGGAACCTGACCACTAACATAGTGCTTTTATTTCAAATGCAATCTTTTTGGTACAACACTATTAAGAAAATTTGGCATGCATTTTACAGCATTTGATCAGCCTTTGCCTTTGCAGATGTTTGGTCTAAACCATTGTTTCTACTAGGACTGGAAGTGACTACTGCCCGAATCTCTGGTGATAGGCCTGGGTCTCTTTTCCAGTAATTTAGAACCATCTGTTGCCCATCCACACAACTGGAAGCATCACAGTCTCTTCTTTAGGGGGCTTGCTTTCATTCCCATTTTGATAAGAGCACAGTCCCTACCTGCAGACAAGCTGAAGCAGCATGGTTTAATAGAGTCCACGGTCAATCTCATTAACCCAAGGTGATATAACATTAATAAAAGAAGCTTCATTCCTGTACAGCAGCAGATAACCATGTAAACACAGGATGAACAGGTCATAACTTATTCTGGAACTGTGCCCATGGAGCCAAGTTTTCAGTCCATGCGTGTGCCTTTTTCATTGATTTGAGTGCTGTGATGAACCCCTTTTACAGTAGGTCTCTCCTGTACACACACACATGCTAGTAAGCACATCCTTTTTATTTTTCCATTTCTAATGAATATGTACAAATATAGAGGAAGCAAAACACGACTGCTGGGAAACCAAAATGGGGCTGATATATTGTTAATCTTAATGGCATTACTTCCTCCATTCTGACCCAGTGAACTGCAACATGAACTCGATCATTGAAAATGAATAACACGAGAGTGGTGTTCACTCTATAGCATAAACTGTCTCTGGATTTTCCATTACTATATATATAAAAAATTAAAATATATATGCATATACTTTTTATAATATATTATTATTTAAAATATATTTACTTAAATTAAAAAATTATATATAGATATAAAAATTCATCTCCTTGTAAAAGGTGATCTTATTATGATATACAGCCTCGGTAAACATGATTATTAATTTAATAGTTTAAGAAGTGCTGAAAAAAATATTACTTTTTGCAGACCCATGTGTTTAAAATAGATACTCATCTCAAGAACTATAAGAAGACATTAATAAAGGACCACACCAAGGAATTGAAGCGAAGAACGAACCTTATTCTGAAATAATACCTAAGTTTAAGCTACTTTGAAAAACAATACTATGTTGTGTCACATTACACGTACTTCTCAAAATTCTGAAAAAATAACCATGCGTCCTTGGAAGTCATCATATTTAATTGTATGATTTCAGTTATACTTATTATTGCTTAACACCAAAGAGTATTTAAACATTATGATCTTCTGAATCAATTACTAAGATATTCAGCCAATTCTGTGTTTCATTTTTGATCATATAAGCTTGTAACTTAAATCAACATATAAAAAACATTAACTATGTAAATGCAATTGTGTGTAGCTGAACTGTAGGTTTAACCTTTGCTACCTGAAAGACACCGTACAGATTTTGAGTTTTCACAAGAATACTGTTCACTTTGCAGTGATAATTATGGGCAGTACTGTGTCAGCCTAGAGTCTCGCAGCACAGCACCAAGTAACTTGTCTTTTTTATCTAGCATATGATTCAAGCTCAATGATAAACCTTTTACAATAATGCCATAATTACATGCAGCTTACCACTGCAAGCAATTAATTCTTCATGGCACTTCAGTCTCCAATAATTCTAATTATCAGTGTTTTAATAGAATAAAATTGAGGGTGTATTCTTTTGCTTTGTGATCCTTAAAGTCTTGGGACTAGATTTTCACTTGGTATTAATAGTTTCATAGGTTCTATTCCTTTTTGTCTTCATTCATTTTAGGAAACCAAGTTCACTATAATCTTAGGAATCAAGTTTGTGGAAAGTGAGCTATAGAACAACAACAGTGGAGGAAGCATATGTATATCTCACCTTTAGTGAGGTGAGAAGCACTATGGTCCAGCCCATGTGTTTCAAAAGCCATCAGCTATATGAAAAGCATTATAAAATAAGAAGTGTTTGAAGTTGCTTTCTGAGCCTTTAGAGTGCCCATTTTCAAGCACTGCATCTGTTTCTGGATGTTGATTTGTTTTCATTTTTGTTTTTCTGCAGCTACAGGGGATAATTGCTGCTCTTTAATGAAACTTTGGATGTGCCCATAAATCATCAACACACAGAAAATCTCATAGCAAATATTATACAACTCCCAAAAAGCTCATGGGAACTGGCAATTCTCGGGAAGCATAAGGAACTCTGAAGTTTTGGAAAACCATAGAGAGTTCACTTGTGGCAACAGAGGCCTGTCTCTTTTATATCATCACATGTGAACTTCAGCCCTTGCAGTACTGTTGATAGGCCTCTCAATCCTTCCTTGATCTCTTTGGGGAAAGCTACAAGGTGAGTATCAGAGAGGAGAAGCCCTTCTCAGAACAAAGAAAATTGTGTGATTTTATTCTCAGAAGTACCAAGGATCCTAAATGGAAAAGGAACAGTGTAAGGATCCAATTTTGCAATCAACTGGACAAGGCTCAGCTCTTACTGACCTAACTACGAGATTACTCAGCACCTCATACCACTGAATTCTGCTGCCGTTTTGCTCTTCAGCTCTTTGGAGCAGATCCATAAACTCTCCTCCTCATTTCAAAATGTTACAACAGGATGTAATTAAGTACAATTAACAAGGAGGTCAAACGGTCATCTGATAAACACTGGCCCAAACAGGCAGCTTGAAAGGTCAGGGCTGCTAAAGCCACATAGTATTGATGGGAAAGAATATTATGATTTAAGGGGGAAAAAATCCCAATGACCAAAAATGAAGAGATTTACATGCTTTCTATATTACACACACAAAGCCATGCACACAGACTGATACGCATGCACACATGCCTCAGAGAGGCACAAGTCTATATTCTGAGAGCAAGAGCTAGACTAACCACACGTCACCTCTTCATTGCACTGGATCTCAAATCTCAGTTTTGGTGCTTTAATTCCAGTATTTTCTCTTTTTCTTTTTCATTATTTTGTAAAACTGTTTGTAAATAGAGTTGTTACCCTTATAGAAGGGCTTTTTTAGCCCTTTCTAAAATAACACTTGAGATCACCATGAGGAAACACAAGGTGTCAGGAGGCTCTTAGGAGAGAGGTGTTTTACAGAGCACACACACAGAGTAAAAAGAGGCTTCACAAGAAGAAAGCTATTCCAGTGCTCTGCAAAGTCAAGGAGCGAGAGTGCGTAGAAGTGAAAATGAACACAGAAGTATTTGGCCATCCTCATTTTATGGATTGGTAAACAGAGGCACACTGTTTTCATTCTCTATCTGAGGCTCTTCAGTTTTTTCCTGTTTGGCTGCTCAGATATTTCACTCTCCAGCTTTCAGGTGTAGGCTAGGCTGGGGCCAGGACAGACTCACTGCAAAACATTTGCATGAATTTCATGTATGAGGCAGCAAGGTAACCTGGTCAGGAGTAGCAGATTAACCTCCAGGATGACTAGCATGTTATGACTTGTAGTTATTGACAGATACCCCAGCAGAGGTAACCTTGGGAACAACCTTCCCAAAGCTATGTTCCTGCTGGATCTCAGCCATCATAAATCACCACAAAGACTACAGCTGTCATGGGGTTGTACGCTGTGCTTGCTCTTGCTCCCATGGCTTTATCATCCACATTACTGTTCACCCACTCTTTTGATTTCTCAGCTGACATCTTTGCAAACCATACCCCATGGCTCAAGGCACCAGGTGCCATCAGGTGCCATCTGTCCACTGCTCCAAAATCAGACACACAAATCATTCAGTGTCCCTGCTCTTTCCTCCTCTGTAGTCTATGTTTGCCAGGACAGAATTTAACACATCCACCTCCAAAACTGATGCTATCCATATTGTAAAAGTCCAACACAGTATCTTCTTGAAATTATTTTGAAGTACCTTATAGTTGAATACCCTGCCTATATTTGCCCCTCACTTTTAAAAGAGGGATGTTTTTAATGTATATGCCTAGACAAATTGTTATTGATTTATAATAATTGCTCTGGATTATGGGTACAGCTTTTCCAGATAATATGAATGTAGCTTTGTTAATTTGACTATAATCAAATACATGAGAATTAGAACAACAATAATTTCATTTAATAGACACAGTCTACAAAAGGATAGAATCACAGAATCATTGAGGTTGGAAAAGACCCTTAGGTTCTCATGGGGTCTGAATGGATAATATTGCTAGGTCGGACAAAAATAAACCTAACAGAAATTTTGGCTATTCAAATTCCTGTCTCCTCCTGATTCTCCTCCAAAAAGAGAGTTAGGTGGAATTTTGTTTCTGCAAAGCGACTGGTTGTCGGCTATGGATATATATCATGTAACATCACTAGCTGTCCCAATTAGTTTTTTAGGCTCTGACTCATTAAAAATTGTTGTCTCAGTTTGCCCTGAATTACAGTGGGAAAAAAGTAAAGCCATGCTCTGGCAAGGTACCGCATACGCCATTGAGTTGTATAATAGCGGTCGATAAAACGAAGTTCTTGGTCTCTTGCACTGGAGCAGTTGCTCAAAAAGAGTTGGGAACTAAACATTTAGATTCACCTTTTGGAGCCCCTCTCAGTAATAGTGGGAAGATTGTGAGTGGAGAGCTGAGCTGTAAAACCTCTCCTTTTCTACTTGTTTCACAGTCATTTTTTGTACAGAAACAAATTCATAATTCTGTACAAAACACAAACCAGCTCCTGCTTGGTGTACCCCACCCACAAACTTAAATAATGTAGTTGTCAGGGTTGACAAGTTCTGCCTGCTGTAGCATTTCTGTGTTTTATAGGAAATTTTAACCAGGGGTGTTATTTTAAGAGATGAGCAAATGGGGAAACCCCATGGCCTACCCAATAAAATATGAACTTTAGGTACAATGAAGCACTCATAAATATGACTCAGAACAAGGGGATTCATTGTTTCTCCCGACCCCTTTTAGCTGCTCCTCTGATCTCAACCTCTCTGTGTGCGTCATGGCAGCCCTCATCCTTTAACCTGCGGTTTTTAAAAGCTAGCTTCTGCGTTATTTATGGCTGCAAATGTTAGTAGCCCGTCTGTGTACTCCCTGCACACACATACTGAAGGGTGGGGGGAGCTGCATTTTATTTTGCAAGGATGAGAAGTTTTGGCCAGGGTGCCATGCGCCTTGGCTGAGGTATTTGCTCTGCCACCAGGCATTGAGAAGAAAACGACTTCCTTCACCTGCAAGGCTCACTAGAAAAAACTTATACCTGGACTAATTTTATCTTTCATTTTCACATTATCTGCATTTATCATATTCTCCCTCCATTTCTCTAGTGTTTGCCCTTTCTCTGTCTGTATGCACCTTCTCCCTACCATGATGATCTTCCCTCCACTTTTGTAACTCTGCTGGCCTGGGAAATGCTCTCAGTGCTACAACACCACTCCATGTGAGGCACAGAGGAGCGGGACTAAATCTCCCAGTAATACCAGTTCCTATAGAGGCTCTCTGTCTCTCTTGTGAACCTTTCCCATGCCCAGCAGGTCTGTGTCCAGCCCTGCACATCAACTGTTGCCTACTGAGAAGAGGGCTGTGCTCCCTCTAAGGCTTGGTCTGTGCTTTGCCATTTTTCTCTCATGTCTTTTCTCATTCCTTCCCTCTCCACCTCCTGCGCTGTCGCCTAGTCTCACCACTTCTCGGCCTTTAATCCCTTCTGCAGCCAAATGCCACTGACATAAAATTAAAGTTCAGTGACCCTGCCTAGACGGCGGGGGTTAGAGACAAGGGAAAGGACAAGTAGGAGAGGATGGGGAAAAGTGTGGGAAATAATTATAAAGTCTGGTAGCAGCCAGAGCTCTCCTGAAGCCCTGGGGAGCCTTTCTTTAGCTGGAGGCTGCAATTGGCACTTCATAAACTGTTCATTCTCAGCTATGTGGAAACACCAGATGACACCTAGAATGATCAGACTGTAATCAATCAATTTTCTGCAAAACTCTATTAGTTTGTGGGCCTATGAAAGCAAGCTGAAAGGAACCACAGTTGCTAAAAAGAGAAGAAAAAGGAACTGCCCATGTCGTAATTACCTCCATAATTCAGGCGGTAAGTAGGCAGGTAGCCATGGTAAAATTCTTTGCATAATTTAACATTCAGAGAAAATAATAACAGGAGCAGTAAGTGTGGGAGATCACGTATGTGCCAAAGTTGTCCTGTTATTTAAGCAAATAACCCAGGGTTTAGGAAGAGAACCAAGAGGCTTTCCATCCACTCCATGGCAGGCAGATTCCTCCCGTTAATACCCTCTGCACAGAGGCGTCTCCACAAGCCTCCCTCTTTCTCTTTCATGGCTAGCCAGAGTCACTCCAAGATTGTGTTTTCCTGGGAAAATTTGTACTGTACAATACATACAATCCCCACAACCCCACCCAAAGTCTGTGTTTAGTCTGGAAAGGAGCACTTTCTAAAGAAGAAGCGGAACTGGGTCAGCCGTTCTTCCCAATGGGAAAAATATTAATAATAATATGTATTTATATATACCCATACATATATATAGCTTTTCACCATGCACGTCTAACCATCTGCTAAATCAGTTTCTCTTCAGTTATCTGCAATTTCTTTCAAATCTGTCGGCAAGGAAAGTCAGACAGTTTTATACCCCAGTTAATGGAGAGCTTGACATTTTTTTGGCTGGGTAGATAGAATAATTTACTTGGATTTAAAGTGTTAACTTTGGCAAAAAAATTAATTGACAGTTATAAAAACATTATTTTGTTAGATGATATTTATGGATCACACACAAACCTATTTTGAGGTAGAGCTATATAGTTCATAAGGTTCATGCAACAAAGGAGATTTCAAAGGAAATATAAAATATTTAAATATAAAACAACAAATGTAGTGTAATTCCAAAAAGGAATATGGAGAATATTTCTTGCTCAAAATTAAAAACAATCCCTAACAACCTGCTCTGTCATCACACAAAAATTGCTTAAAACTGCCTAATGAATTGTAAGGATTGGGCGAGGATTTTTAGGGAATGTCATCCCATGGGTTCTTTTGTTCTAGAAATAAAGAAACCTATTTTACAAAAAGCTGTCTTAATATTTAATTCTATCATATAAAATTATTTCAGCATTAATAGTTATTTCTAATGCCTGATTGCGTACCTAGGACACAACAAATTAGTTCAGCTCACTGACTGGGTGACAAAATTTTGTTAAGGGACAAAAATCTGAGGATTTCAAGATGCCAAGTGAGGTCTACTTTGGGTGAAGATTAAGTGAAACCCACTTGATCTAATTTGTTTTATATTTTATGTAAAAGGGTGAAAAATGCCATGTTATTGACTTTGGGTTGCCATTCAAAAAAACTTCACAAATGTTTTCTCATTTTTTCTCAGTATTGATCCAATTCCTCAATTAAAGACATGGGGTCTATTTGTTATTTAACAAGTTTTATCTCTGTAATAGCATCCCTCTGTCCAAGGCAAGATAATAGCACTATTTCCGTCACTTCAGTTAAGCCTGTGTCAATATTTTCATTAGAAGCCTGCATTTTAGGAACTAAAACTGTACCAGAGCCAAGGAAATTCATGTAAGTTTAAAATTAAGACAGCAACATCTGAAATCCAGTGGAAAAGAAAGAAAGAAAGTGTGCTCATTCCTAAGCTTTGAGGAGAGAAGTTAATGATCCTGAGGTCTTTTTGAGTGTATCCTTCAAACCCAGCTCCCCTTCCACAGCTCCTGGCATTTTATAGTTTAGCACTCCATATCCCTCGCTGATGATATGTTAGCTGTGAGTAAAAGACTGTAGAAACTGAATTAGTTTAATTTAAGAAACTAGCTACTATATACACTCAATATCTGATTGCAGTTAGGAATCCTTTCTTTTCCGTGTGTAACGAAAATATATTTTTCCAGGTATTTGGTATGGGTTGATGTACTGTAGGTTTCTCAAACCAGTTGCATAAAAGTTGTTCTCTGCCATGTTAGCATTCTCTGATGAGCAGAATGGGCTGTATTTATCTATTTGCTCAGTGATTCAGGTTTTAAAGAAGAACATAATCCTCAAGACAGTGTACAAATCTGGAGTAGAGAAGCTAGAGAAATACAAACAGTCCCCCGTGCCTCAAACAGGCAAAATTTCCTTTGATTTCAGCATCTGATTTAAGAACTGATCACAGCACATGTGGTTTGAGGATTATTATAATTAAGCTTGCAGAATCACATTGTGTGTGAAGAAGAAATGGTGTCTTTTTGGGGTGCATTGTTTATTTTAAAAATCTCCATAATATTGTACACTTCTTTAAATTGACATGCGTAGGTAAGGATCACAAATTTTATAGTGATCTTCACATTTGAGTTTTGGGAAATAATTTTATGTGCTAAGAAAGAAAACATAACAGAAAACCACAAAACTTGTATGTATTTTTCCCCTATCTTATAGAGAGTTCATATCAATTCGTAGGAAAATATGGAGAAAGAAAACAGAGTTGCTTAGCAAATGCAGCAATCTGTTTAGAGAAAAATTGACAGATGTGTTGTAAACAAATGAAAATATAGACCATTTGAATTGCATGAGAAGGAACACTTAAGTACAGTGGATTTAATGATCACTTTGATGCTGATGGAAAATTCAGTCCTTGAAATGTTTAAACGTTGTTTATAAAAGTGCTGCTGTTTCTCCAAACCTCAGTCATGTACATATTTTTCTATTCAATCCCACTCTTTTGGTAAGAGGTGAAGAGTGGGAACACTAACATTTATCTTAACAAAGTCCTTCCCTAACTAAATTTTGAGTGAGCGGAAAAGTGAGTAGGACTACATGAGTATGATTTGCCTGTTCTCTGAGGAACAGGGTATCCTATAGATGTCATTTTGGGAGACCAGCCAAAAAGAAGATGCCAGAACTCTGAACAGTCAGGGCTTTGCAACAATATAATAAAATATAACAACAGGATAAAAAACACCCAGTGAGGAAAACAAAGTCCTGAACTTGTAGGTGATATAATCAGATCTTTAAAAACCCCAGTGTATTTAGTGGAGGATTTATTCTTTGACTGCTGGAGCAACCCCAGTTAACTCTTCTGTTACACTCATCAATATTTATGGAGAGCTGCCAACGCACACAGTCTTATACAAAATACAGGACAAGATATAGTCTCTGTCTTGTCGTAACTTTCAAGAAGGAAAGAGATGGAAATTCTGGTATAAATTCCAGGATAAAGAGCAGGTGTTTACAATTTTAACTTCAGGAGAAGTAAATGCAGTCTTGTTTTTCTCCCTGGTTGCTTGACAGAATTATAATTGCAGTTCCCTTGATGATTATTTTTTAAATTTGTTTTTGAAAGTGAGGTATTTGCAACTCTGACAAGCTGATGTTTATCAAAATTATGATATAAGCTTCAATTCTTATTCTTTAATTTAAAAGTATTTGTCCTTGTCTTTTTTTTTACTTTACTTTTTAATCTTATTCAGCCTTTTCAATCTTACGCTTAATAATTCCTATCCAACATCTCAGCTACATATTTCTTGTTTTAATATATATGTCTTAAATTATTATAACTGGCTACAACTATATACAAAAGTTTCAATTTAAAATATCATGATGATTAATAAAGCTTTATAATTACACCTTATGTAATTAATGGTGTGCAAGTATGAACATGGTGAATACTATTTCCAGAGCAGATTAATTTTATGCAAGTTGACTGAGGCTTCAAATCTAAAACTGGTTGATTTATTACTGTGCTGCATCAGCATTTATTGATTTTAAGGTACAGTGTTAGCATTCACTTATCGCTGCATATATTTCCCCATTGTACATTAAAAGAGCTTGCCCTCATCAGTCACAATCTTATACTGCATAAATCATATAAAATGGTTACCTGTTTCCATGATTTATTTCATTTTTATGTTAATTATACTGAAACATAGGATTGTTTAATAAAAATGTTGAAGCTAATCTATATTGGTCATCAATATTTCTTACGCATGTTACACGGTGGAATGTGTGATAAACCACAATATCCAACATGTATGGAAGGGCATTTAAAGCGAATTAGGATATAGACTTGCTTAGGGCTGAGACACATTTTAATTTCACAGAGGCCAAACAAAACCTGGTATTTACACAGTGGTTTTTTGAAGTTAATGGTGTCTATTAATGGTAATCACTAGAAAAACAAAGCATCTCACCCACAGTTTTCACAGTTTAGAAATGTAAGATATGCTTTAGCTTCTCAAAATTACTTTCTTAAAGAAACACTGGCTTCTCAATAAAATGAGACAAATATTAGAAACTTCCCAGTCAAGGTAAGACATTCAGTGGCAACTTGCGTTCTTCCGGAGAGGGGTTTTGTCTGGGGAAGCGCAGCAGGACCAGGCTAGGACATATCTGACACTGAGCCTTCAAAGACTTCTACTCAAGCACTGCAAGAAGTCCTCGTGAAATCAAAAACATTTCATGAAATCAAAGGCTAGGTCCCATGTAAATAGTTCTCTGGGCCACTGATGAAATGGTCTAAGACATATTTACTGAGGGTATTTCTCAAGACACATGAGGAAAATTTTTGCAGGATCAGGGCCTTGACTAATGCTTAGGAGATCAGAACATTTCCTATTTCCTTTACCACTTTGTGATTTTAAATTCAGCTGACTCCAGATACTCTGGGTAAATTGAGACATACCATGATAACTTAAAAGTAATACACAGATAATATGTAACTTTTTCTTAAGGATGAGGAACACATGTTCAAAAACCAGAGATTTGGGGTTTTTTTCTAGTCTGTTATTTCAAGAGCAAGAGCAACAAGCAAAGGTATTTAGAGTTGTGGACATATGTTACTCTTAAGGAAAAAGATCTCAGAATTGAACACCTCCTTATCTGCTGCATAACTAATGAAAAGTAATTTTATTATTATGGCAACTGAACTCTAGGGTGTCATTTTCCTAGAAATTTGAGTTGGTGAGCATTTTAGTGTTTGGAAACATTTTTAATACTACAGCAAGTATTGACGACCTGGTAGACATAAAAGGTACAGAATGTGTGTGATAATCTGAAGGTATTTTGGAAAATGTGCCATTGTTTAAAAAGTTTCTACCAAAAGTATTATCCTGGCAAGCAAGAGTTCATCAGATTTTGTACCAGCTTATTGAGAAACTTCAAGTATTCAATTAAATCTCTTGCTATTCAGATCAAACGAAAAGAGGGTTTTTTAGCTAACTTTATGAGTCCTGCAGCATTTAAAATACTTATAAAAATAGTAAATACATTTCATGAACTATTTGCAGCTTTCTTAATGAGATTTAAGTTGCCTTCTATTAAAGAAATCTGTAACTGCTTTTTTAACCACAGCGTAACTGGTAAGCATGTTTATTATACTCAGAAGCCAATATAATTTAGTTTTATCAGTTTTTGTGTCTGAATTGATAACATTTTCAAAAGCATTCTTTGCTTGCATATTTCTGGTGTTTAATACTCTACTTGTTATTTAATTTATTTATGACAGAGAAAATAAGAACCATTGCAGAGTCTGAGCACCCTGGCAGTATAATAAAACACAGTCTGTGGTTATTAAATAGAAATAACAAAGAAACAGCAACAGATTATTTAAAAATCAGCCATCCAGCTGAAAAGATAATAAAACTCTGACTCTTACCAACTGAAAAAAAAACTAAATAACCTAAGAAATCTTTTTCTTTTTTTTTTTTTTGGAAATGGCTTAGCTTTTCCCTTTTCATAACATTCTAGGCTTTAAAATATTAACAACTGATGTTTGTTCATGTCTGAGCTTTAAGCAAAACAGTGAGGGAAATAACCGAGCAATAGGCATAAGTGTTTGATTTTTTTGAGATTTAAAAAAAAAAAGGGAGTTAGTTGGCCTAAGGCTAGAATTTTCATTACATCAATGAAAGAAAGAAAACAGAAGCCAGCAGAGGGGAGTTATAGAAACTGACTTTATATAAACAGTGAGAAAAATCTTTTTTCCATGGCCACCTACAACGTAGCTACTTTACCATCAGTACAACTTTTCTTTTACCAGTGGCACAGCAACCCGGACCCAATCCTGCCGTTTTAGAACAGGTTACGGTCCGGCCGAGAGGTTTGCCTCTCTCCAGATCAGGCTAACAGTTTGTCAAAGAGAGCAGAAACAAAAAATTTTTCCACGTACCTAAATTGACAAAGCTCATGACCATGTCAGCATCATTCAGAAAGTTGGTGTCGTGCAGGCTGGCTAAGGGAGGATTCTGTGTGGCCAGGGGGGTCATGCGAGATAATTGCATTCTCCGCGAATATCCATTTGGAGAGGCAGGGTATCCTTTCCGTATGCCTCTGCTCTCCCCTGCCATTGATCCCTTTAGTGAATACTCCAGCTCCTCAGTGTCCTCTTCATTTGTCATGGCATTATACAGGTCCAGCATGAAGAGGGGTGCAGAAGAAGCCTGCTTTCCTGGTGAAAATGGTCTGGGTCTGTGAGGTAAACCCAGGATAGAGAGAATCTCTCTCTGAATCTCCCTTCTCTCATGGTTCCGCAGCCTCCTGTAAATAAAACTCGAATGGACATGATTGTCTCCTAAACCTCCCTGTGCGTGACCCACCAGAACCCAGCAATTCCAGAGCAAGCACACGAAAGCTTTGAGCGCAGTTAGGTTCATCTTTGAAAAGAAAAAGAACAAGGAAAAAAAAAATTAAAAAAAAATCTTTTCTCCTACTTGTTCTGAGTTCCTATGAGGTCTGCTTTCCCAGTGGCTGAAAAATAAAATTTACCTATTCTTCATGTCAATGTCACCTCTAAACGTAACATCTTTGGTGATTTCTCTCCCCCCACCCTGTTTAAATATTATGGAATGTGTCAGGTTGCAGTTATTTCTAAGAAAGCTGAAATTCAGACTTCCAATTTTCCACTGTTGTTATCGTTTTTTCTGCATTTATGGAGCAGAAGACCAGTATTTTGCCAGCTGACCTAGGCATTCCTATATAAACCTTAGATAACCAGGTCTTTGGTGGGGAGCTGTATTAGCAAGAGCTGTTCTTCTGACACATTGTAGTTCCCAGAGTTATCGTCCCTCGTTATTCTGAGTTCTTCGTACACCTTGCGCTCTTCCCAAGATAAAATCCTGAGTCACAGATTTGTCTTGATCTGTACCTTGGTGGTGTAACACATATTTGTCCAGCAGCCTGGTGATAACTTTAACATCTTTTGAATCGCTTGAGTGTAAAGTAATTCTAAAGCATGTACTAATCAAATTAATGTGTTGCCATGAATTTACTCGCAAAAAAACCCTTCTGTAAATCCATTCAACCCTTTTCAGCTTCTGAGCTGTTATTTCCAACTCTAGCAGGCACAAATATAACAGCTCTCTTCAAGAGAGATCTAAAGACTAATGTAAGCACAACCCTGCTGGGAAAGAAGAGGCTTCTCATTGTAATTTGAAACGGGTATAGCAAAAAAGTCCTTAACCCTTCTCTTGCCAGACTGAGCTTTAAACCTCTCCCCCCTCCTCCCCCCCAATTGACAGTAATACACCTAATTTTGGCTAGCAGCTGTTTTCTTCCTAACAGCTTGCAGAATCAATTTTAACTTTAACAAGTTTAGGATATATAGATAGCTAAAGGCACGGCGTAATGTGGAAGCTCTTGTGAGTCTCCTTATGAGTCTATGGGTTAGTAAACTTGAATGGGAAACTCTCATAGCAGACTAAAACAGCATCTCATTAATTCAAGAAATGTTTAGATTTCAGGTAAGTTTAGCAAACAAAAGTGACCTTTTTAATAAACTCTGTAGGAAATTTTGTTGGTGAGGCTTGATTCACTCTTTTCTAAAAATGTCGGGAATGCAATCTGAATGAAAACAAATTTATTCAGCAAGCGAGATTTCAAGTTGTGCAGAGCCAATGGTGTAATTATGGTTATAGTCACAACTTTCATAAACTGTAATTTGCAATGATAATTTCTTCAAAGTACATTTTGATTCATAAATCGCTATACTACATTTCCCAGTAAATATCAAAAGCTAAGATTTAATCCCACAGCCTATTATTAACTGGAGAAAGAAACAGCTTAACTGAAGAAATAAGAAATATTAAATAGATTTGAAAGCTGCTGCCCATGAAGTTAAGGTTCAGCTTAGAATTTTATGACAGTCAGCAACTGGCATTTTCCTCTCACTAAAACAAAATCACAGTGTTAGATTTCATATTGCTCAGATTATTGGCGGTCATTTTGCCACTCCTATAATTTGCCTTCAGCCTTGAGGAGACTTTCCTTTCATGAAGGCGAGAAAAAAGGACAAAAAAGGTTAATACATGACATTGAGGAAAAAAACAGGTATATAAAATGCATCCCGTCGGGCTTTCCCTTACATGACTAGCACCTACTCAGCAAATCACACAGTTCTTGAGTAAACTTGCGAGTGTGACAGCAAGTATAGTCACACCCTAAGAAGCCAGGAACAATTTATCTAGTATATTAAGCACAAACGAGCTTTTCTCATACGTTGTGAGTCCTAGTCTATATTTACAGTCTAGTTCAGCTATCATTAAAATAGAGCTGATTCCCTCTCATAAATCAGCACACGTAATAGGCAATGCTTCTCCCAAGGAAGGATTTATCTCATACTGGCCCTGCTGAATTAACACTAGAATTAATTATGAAGCTATTTAGCAAAAGTTCTGTTCTCAGCAGAAGGGCAGTCAGAATCAAAATATGCTTTCTTTCCTCACCGAGATTTTCCCTCAAAATCCATTTGTTATAAGAAAAGTATTATTTCCTGGTTTTGTTTTGCTTTCACTTGTCCTGCTCAGACAGTTGCAATGACACATGAGACTTCACCATACATATGTCTTTTTTGAATTTGGCCATCACGTACCCTGCAACAAGGTTTATTTCTCTTTTCCAGCAACATATTTCCTTTTTTTCCCTAAGCATTCATAAAAGCCAGTGGATTGATTGCTCAGAGGATTTAAGTCCTCAGCCCATCAGTACGTCCAGCAATAGAAACTTCCTATATTATCCCTCTAGAGCGTCTGGAGTCTTTTCCCACTTAAAAAGCCAAAAATGCCCTCAAGTTTGAGGATGCTTTTATGTTGTAAACATTTTTCCAGACAGAAACTGAGTAAGAAAACATATAAAGTAGCAATCATATGTTTGACGAAAAGAGCTGCTGTTATTTTCAGACAGAGCCATAACCAAACATGTAACCTAAATGCAAAGGGTTTATTTTACATTAACCTACCCTACACTGAGGCATCGAACATCCTTGACTAGAACATGAAAATAAAAATAGTTTTTATTCATATAAACACAATGTCTTTTTGCAATAAACCTGTGTCCCAAAACCAATCATTGTTAACATGGGTATCATACATGGGAGATATAGCCAGCTCTAAAAATGAAAACCTTTGCTAACAAAATGAAAGGAATCTGTAATATCTGATAGGTCCCATTTCATATTTCCAGTATGAATCAATTTACTTCTAAAGAAAAAATACCACATAGAATTCAGCATGTCAAGATATTTTATTTGATAATATATAAAAATAGATTGGCCCAGATATGGGGATGTAGTTTATGTTAGGGGTCAGTTTCAAAGTCACCTTAGATCTAGGTTTCCAATTTTGCAACAAAAAATTATTCTGAGCTGTTTGCATGATATTGAAACTTAAAAGAGATGCCGTGTTCACGCCATTTTTAGATGCACTCAAATCTAAATAACAGTTGAGGTCAGTGTAAAGTATTGACCCAAAATCAAAACCAGGGGTTTGAACACGATGCCCCAGAGATTCCAGTTTTACCATGCATCAAAAACTGAAATTTTGAAATATAAAACCTACACATAGATAGACCTTCTTTCTTCCCCAGATGCTCAACCTGCAAGCAATGTAAGAAATCACCTGACCAGCCCCTATCCAGTCCTTTAAAAAAAAAAAAAAGGAAAACTAAAATGAGTCTAGAAGTGAGCTCCCATTAGGGATAGATATCAGACAGAGGAGAATGTAGCCAGTGGAGCACCTGGAGAACAGGGTCCTGGAGGCAGGAGAGCAGCAGAGGACTATGCAGACATCCTTGGCAGTGCAAGATGGGTAGCAGTTGCAGGAATTTCTTAAACACTGTGGCACATGTGTACATGATGAGTGAATTCAGAGCCCTCTATGTTTGTACTAACCTAAACAATGTCAGAGCAAATATCATAAGGGAAGTAATGAAACCCGGAAATCTAGACCATGCCAATCTCAGATTCCAATGGATCATAACACTTCAATGGTGAAAAAAAAGATAACTATCCAGCAGGTCACTGCAGTCATTGAAGGTGGAATTGTTTTTATAAACAGTGTCCACTACTCAAAAACAAAATCAGTGGGTGGCTACCAAATGCAGAATCCCACTAGATTCTCAATATCACATCAACTGAGAGTGATCTCCCGCAGCAATGGTTCTCTGTGACTGTCCGACACATGCAAAATAGACTAAAATGCAGACCCTCTCCAAGATATTTGCAGTCTAAATCTGAAAATTATGCATGCAGGCTGAGCGATTCTGCTGGCTATTTCCCTCTTAATGACCAGCTAAATTTGGCATTCAGATCAATATTATGCATAAACAGATGATCCAGCACTGAAAATGTGTAAGTCTGTCCTTTTTATCTCTCTGCAAAGCTATTGCTCCAAAAGTTACATGGAGAAAGACTTCTCTGGAAAGGTTCGATGAAAGCAGGAGGATCATTAGAGGTTAAAATTATAGATTCTGCAGCAAAAAGAAAGCAAGTCTTCTGGACTCTTCCCAGGACAGAAACGTTACACAGACACCATAGTTAGGCATACCTGATATACTACCTGTATCTAAGTTGGATTTACAATGGTATGGACTGCATGAGCCTTTGCACATAAGTATGCATGTGTTCATATGTTCCAAATATCCAATCAGCAAAACATGTATGGCATCTTTCACTTAGGTTTTTGGGTTTTGGTTTTTTTTATTGAGTTGGATGTTGTATGAAAGTTGTATTCTTACCCTGCAGATATATAAAAGAAACACAAACATATTCTTCTGTATCGATGAAACATACATCTCCTAATGCAAAGGGAATTCCATTTGTAGTGGACACAGTGTGAAAATTTGTAGAATTAGCTGCAGAAATTGGCAGTTGAGACATAAATCAGGTATGATATTTATAAATGTTGCTTATCTCTATAAACCCCTTTTATTCCAGAAAATATCACAGTGTTTGCTAATTGATAGAGAGGAATCATTTCAGATGCAGAAACACTACCGTTTGTGGAGCAGAAGATTTGTTCAATGTTATTACTTTAGTTAACTTCGTATCAGGACGGAAAGATAGTTGTCCTGAACTACAAAGATATCTGTTCTCCTCAGCCACAGGGGAATTTTAGGATAAACACTGGGGTTTTACCCAACATCTATACTCTTTACATGTATTCCTGGGGATCATTGAGCATTATATAGAGAATATCTATTTTATGCTGCAGGCAGAGGAATGCATTGCAAAATAATACTTGCTATGTAGAAGTGTTCAATACTTAGATTACAGTGCAATTTATTCAGTTACAAATCAGTTTGCTGTAGCAAGAGTTTTTCGTCCAGGATTTCAAAAGTTCAGGCAAAATCACAAATCATCCTAGGAGGTAAGTCATCAAGCATTTTATAGATGGCATTTAATAGAACACTTTGTTTAAAATTTACAGAAAGACCTCCAGCTTTAAATATAATCATCTGTGAAGTTTGTTCTATTCATAGTACACACACAATATTGTAAAGCTATCAGCACAGAATAGTCTGTAGCATTAAAAATATACAGTTCTTTAACATTAAGAAAATGGAGAAAAAGAATTTTGTCTTCTGCATGAAGACTTTTTTTTAACTTACTGTGTTCAAGGACTGGGAAAAAAAAAGAAAAACTTGTTTCACACATACTCTTCAGAATACGTGAACCGCAAAATATACAATTAATAATATGATCCAACATCAGAGTGCTGTCATTTGCATAATTTACAAACCCAAAGAGCTCCCAGAAATCCCCTTTGGTTTACAATAAGCCTCTAATTAGCCAAAAAAAAAAAAAAAAAAAAGAGCGAGAAAAAAGAACTGCACTGAGGCAAATACAAAACACTTGGACAAGAGCAACATTTGTAAGTAGCAAAGCGTAGCACTTTTCAAGAAGATTATTCTTGGCTCAGCTTGTAGAAAGGTTTTATTGTGCCCCAGCTGCAGACTGGTACCTGCTAGTCTCATTGTTCTCTGCCTGCAGCACGGCCATAAGCATTTTGTGGTGTTCCCGGGCTGGCCCCAGTGCTTTTTCGGGAAACCTCTCTGCCTTTTGCTGGCTGTCTTTCTGTTTTCAGCTACAGATAAGTATAGAAATTCATTCCTAAACGGATGCCTTCTAGGTAGCTGTATTGCACTGGTGTTCATGTTGTGAAATACTCTACCTATCTAAATATAGGATTTATTTCTTCCCTTGAGCGTTTTGCTACTAAGTTCTATAGCCGTGGCTTTAGCACCTCTACTGGCAATTGGATGATGCAGCAGTCTCTCAAGCTCTGTATATTAGTTTTGGTGGGTTTATGCCTTTTTCCTGTGCTTTGTTTTATGTGCATTCTCCCTTTCTTTCCTATACTTCCTCCCATTACATCTCCCTACGTTTAGTCTACCACTTGGATGTGCTGCCTCTCATCCCACATGGACTTACTTTTCAGCTTTTTAAATTTTAAACTTTTTCCCCCACCATCTCCATTTTCACATTTCTTCTTTCCCTCCCCACATATCTGTAGACAGATGTTATTTTCTTCTTTTAAAATGACTTCCTTTGTTTAGCAATGTTTCCCCTTTTGTAAGAGATCAGCTGGCCTCTCAGGCAGTAAAAGAGGAGCTGCTGCTCCAGTACTTTCAATTAAGTGAGCACTACCATGAATCACACAGTCCTTGAGAGACCAGTCATCTCTTGCTGTTGGAGGAGGATTGCGAAAGAAAAAGATGTGCTTGGGACCATTGCTAGACTATGTGCACCCTAAAATCTTCAATGTGTGCTGACTGATCTTTCTACATGGACTTTTTCAGGCGTAGTGATCCATCAGGGAGGCAGACCAGAGCCAGCTGAGGAACTGGCAGCAACCCAGCTACAAAATGCTGTAAGATCTTCACCACAACAGCTTTTTCAGGAAAACAGACAATGTCAGAGTCAGCTAAGAAGCAGCAGTACAATATCAGGGATTTTGTGAATTGTGCAGTAATATTAGCAAACGGTGTTTTGCTGGCACTCTTTCCATACTAGCTGTCAGAAAGGACATTATTTGTGTCCTGTGTGTTTGTACTAAGTTATCATCATAAGAAACCAAAACAAGGTAGCAACCAAGTTGCACTGAGACAGGCAAGTGTGTGAAACGGAAACCATTTAAATTCTCCAGGGCTGGGTCTATTAAATTAGCCAACATGCAGTAGCAGTGTGGTGGCAACAACGGTAACACAAGTCAAGAAAAGTCTTTAAAATAAAATATTGGTTTCTTGAATTTCTCTCATTAGACCATACTCTCTTCTAGCATGTAATGCCTTTATCTTGCAAAATGATTATGATTGGCCACAGCTGATGAAATTTATTTAATCAACAATGGGTAATCGTTGCCAAAATTTACTACAACAGTTTGTTCAAGCCAGAATTTCTTAAACTGGCAAAGCAAGGAAATAAAGTGAAAAGCCAGTTTATGCTGCTGGCCTAGAAAACCCAGTTGTTTCCCTCAGAGCTTTGTTACAGTGGTTGAGAAAAACTGAAATATTGGAGAAGGTATATACCTACTTGGCGCTAAAATCTGTACATTGAAGTTGAAAGATCACTTTAGCTGCTAAACTTTCCTTTATGTCTGAAAACAGGATCTGCATGATGTTAAATAGAGTAATCCATGTCCCTCGTGAACCAGGCTTAGGCAAGAAGAGCATGGTTTACATCGCAACCTTTGCTTCAGAAACTGCACTGTAATCTGAACATGGTAGACACACGAGCGAGCAGTCCTTCATTTCTGCTTCTTTAGCTTTACTACCTTCAGTGCTCCTTCTTTAGCATTCAAAGCTTTAATTTGGAACAAATGGTATTTCCTGGAGGAATTCTAGTTAAGCCATGTAAATTATAAGACAGTTACAGATGCAGACTGGGACTGCAGGGCAGTTTTTTCTTTTGGGAAGTCAATTCACTATGATATTTTCATAGGTTTTACTATTTGTTGTTCAGTGCTACTCATCAAAAAATATATCTGCCTCTCTAGAAACGCAGCATTAGATCATAAAAAGAAACTGGATTTTGTTCATTCATAGCTTAGATTAGGATGATACATGGGGAACTTCTTCAGTTTACTCAGTGGTTATATCAACAGTGCTTAACAGGTATAGCTTACTTCCGCATAGCCCAAGCACACAGTTGTACCTTCTCATGGCAATTTCTCAGAGCAGATGCCCAATATTTTCTGCACTCATTTTCTCCTCTTTATCACCCTTTGGTGATAAAATGTGCACTGGGATGAAGTAATGAGAATTTTCTATGAGTCAGTCCTGTGAGCATCGCTAAAAGCAGCAGACACAACGGACTGCCGGGAAAGCTTCGGCCTCGACCTTGTTGTCTGCCCAAGACCTTTGAGACGCTCTTGCCTCCTGCTCTGGCCACATCTTCCTCTGGTGTGAGGAGGTGGCTGGAAAGCTGAGGTCAGTCTCATGGCAGAAACATCTTGCAATGTTTTATTTTGAAGCCCAAAGTTAACTAATTTCTATTTGTTCTCATTTCTTCATTGTAATTCAAAGTTAATCATTCTTCGCTATTTCTGTAAAGAATCATGAAGTTTGTTTTCCTGTATTTATGGACCTTCAAAGAACTAAAATCCTCTGCTTCCAAGCAATAAAGGATCCTCTTGATGCAGATGAAAAAAGAAAATATGTTTATACTACAGGATGGCCAGAAAACTTCAAAACCATAAAACTTCTGGCTTGTTTAGTGCTCTCCTAAAAAACAGAAGATGACCAAACAGATTATTTGTATTAAAAAAAAAAGAAACAAAACTTTTTTGGTCTAGGAATTTCTTTGCCAAGTTTCAATCTAAAATTATTTTTTATGGCTACATTATAAATTGCTTAAAAACGGGGTTTATAATGGAAATGGTGACAGACTTAACTATGGCGGCACTAGCAGGCGCCAGCATAATTACAGTCTTCTCAAGACATAACTTATTACAGGCTATGCAGCAGAGCCAGTATTTTGTATTTTAATTAAGAAACCTGGATTTTGTTTGTAATAATTGACTGTTAGGCCGCCCGTCTTGCCAGGACACCCTTGTAAAAGAGAGTCTTGCCTCTAGTAGTCTTTCTTGGTTAAATATTTTAAATAAATTTTATATTGTTGACTGGAAGATCGCATGCATTTTATAGGTCATTATTAACTGTCTTTTGGTGACTTCAGTTGTTCTATATTTTTTAATGCAGATTTTTGTTTCTCTCATCTGTCACCAGGAAGGTTTACAGTTTAGGTCTTTGAGAAGTATAATATCTGTGTTATCTGCCTTAATCTGTACCACGCAGGCCTTCCATAAGAAAGGATGTTCTTCGGCTATGCTCTCCTAGGCAGGTCCTACAGACTCTTACCTAGTGACACTGAAATACGTGGACCTTCTCTATGCTGCCCTGGCAAGGGCATGACCGCAGCTCCTGCAGTGTGGCATCTCTACTGAGATGCTACAGAGAATTTCAGTTCCTGGACATCGAGCCGTATTTATTACTTGCATACGAGCTCCTTTTGTTACATGTGGCTGGAGTAAAAACCATGGCATGCTGCAGCCCAAGGAGCCTCAGCTGTTCATGGGTGGCGGGGGTGAGGCCGGGCAGGTGGTGGGGCGATGCCGCACAGGGTGCTGCACCTCCCAGCACCGCCGGCCCCCAGCACCGCTGCAGGCCCACTCCCCTCACCCGCCATGCCCTCGCCCTTTCCCTCCGCAGCAGGTGCTGCCACAAACATCCTCCGTTTCCAGGCTTTGCTTTTGTTTCTTGATTTCTTTTCAGTTGTTCTTCATGTTGGTGGAGTTTGTGTCCTCCCATAGCCAACAGCAACAGAAGGCATCAGCTTTTCACGTGTACGGTCCACAAGTGCTGGGTATCTAATTTGGACAAGTATTCAGAGAAGGACCTTGATATGCACAAAATTAAGTAAGTCACACCAGTACATGTGTAATTTAACGTGCTGTAGTAGTAGTACCACACAGGTACATACACAAATGAGATAGACAGAAGCATTTAACATTTTTAACTGAAAACAAAATACGAATGGAAGCAGTCCAGGACTAAAAGAATATGTTTCTAAAATTATTATTTCTTTTTTTTCTGTGCCTGACTGGCACTGGGTACAGCAAAGACTCAGCTGAAAGCATTGCTCACAGCCCCTTTCTTTCTCTCTGCTTGGCCTTGGAATGTGGCTGTTCTAACAGACACTATTCAGTCATTTTCCCCCAGGACGATCTACCAACCAGAGAGATTATCAAAGTTAATTATGTCACTTCCTTTCTTTTCTCCAACACACTCCCAAGCTAAGAAAAGAGATAAAGGAGTCAGCCTTACCAGCAGATCTCTCCCTGCTTCCTCTTACAGAAGTTTCCCTCCTGCCAAGAGTACCTTCAACAAGTCTTTGCTTCCTTTGGATCTTCCAAGCAGAGTACAGGGAAAAAAGCATAGGAGATAATCTACCACCGCATGGTTTGGATAAAAAAAATAGCAAGAAAATAATGGCATTGTCTTGTGATTTTCTTTTGGGTCCTGAAACAGCTATCAGTATTACATTACCTGTACATTACCTACATTACCAGCTGAATGAAGATGGAAATACAATATTTGTTATTATTTTGTGTCCTTGGAGAACAAATGCAAAGTGAAGAGAAATTTAAGGAAGAAATACACAGCAAGAAAATTCATAGAAAATGCACAGAAATTATACCACAGGCCTTTCTCAAATATCTGTATTTGAGGTTTCAAATATCTCAGATATGACTCTTTGCCAGGTATTTATTAGGTGGCATTGATTTCAACTGTGTGAGGAAAAAAGGCTGGAAAACATGCTTCAGTGATAATGCTCAGGCAGAAAAACTGGTGAACAAGCAATAAACTATGGGATGACTGGAAATGAGCCTAGGATGCCTACATCTAGCCAAGGCCCAGTAAGGTCCCTAGGAACAGGAAAATCCAATTGATAAGGCAGTGGATTATTTTCTGGATGCTGACTTGCACTCTGCTTTTAATCATGAGACAGAGAGAAGCCTTAAAGGTGAGATTTCAAGCAAGTCCCAGTCAGCTGATGCAATGTGAGGCAAGGAGCACCCTCGGCTGGGTCGTCCAGGGGTAGAAGGACCCAGCGCTGCCCAAGCAGGGTTGTGGAGGTGAGAGCAAGGAAGCAGGGTGGGGTGCAATCACAGGGATTTAGAAAAGCCAGTAGATTTGGGGACTGATAATGAAGAATTACTGCATTTAGTGCTACTGTAGGTTCAGTTCCATAATTTTTTCTCTGCTTGGTTATGTGCTAAAACACCTCTTTATCTGATTCTCCAAATATGGCTCAAGCAATATTTCATCACATGGGAAATGAGAGGGACCAACAAACAGACTGTGTGTGACAATGAAAAAGAAAGAAAACACCAGCCCCACCATCTGACTTCTTTATCCAAACTGACTAGACTGATTGCCTTGACATCATGTTTATCAATTCCATATGTTTTGGGGGGTTTTGGGGCCTTTTTCTAATTCCCAGAAAAGGATGACTACAAAGGTGAAAGAAGAAACCAGTAGAGTCCATCTCCTAGGAGTATGTATTTGACTGCAGCACTTTGTTACTTTGTGCTACAGAAGGGAAGCTAATAAGGCCTTTTAAAAACAGTAAAAAATGTGAAAAGGAAGATGTATTTCAGAAATAATATTTACAAAAAAGAAGGTGTGACAGAAAAAGCCAATAAAAGAGGATAATTCTGTCTTCTATGGTTAAGAGGAGAACAGCTACAGACACAGAAGTCCTTGAAAACCAAGAGCTCTTCCTCTTGAAACGTTTGGTAAGGTGAACTTGAGTTATTGTCAAGATTAGAGCTATTCAATAAGAAAAGAGAGACAGCCAAAAATACTATGGGGACTGATTGCTAGAAACCAGAATTAAGTATCAGTCTCACAAGGATGATGCGCAAATAGAAAACTAATGGAGTGAAATCTCTGCCACCACAAATCAATGACAGAAAAAATATAATAAGTAGAATAAAAGATAAAGGGTTTCTATTGGAAATAAAATACTATTTTTACAGGATTTTTTGAAACAGAAATTTCTATGCAAAATGTACAAGAGCGAAGAACAAAAGCTTCATTTTGTTTACCTGACAGGAAATCTTTTCTGTCTCATGTCATTGTGTAAACAGAAGGGTCATTATATCTGAGAGCTCAACAGGAGCTGAGCAACAGGATTATGTGGTACCATTAGCTATTGTCAATCCATGTGCAGTTTCTCCAGTCATCCTGAATTTGTTGCCCGAATGAAGTGTGGAGCATGACTACTTCTCAGCTGGAATTGTTCTGGTGACTTCTGTCATAACACTGGAATGATAGGAAAAGTTGGCCAAATCATGCAGGCTTTAGTCAGGCAGTGCACCTAATTATGTCAGTGGGAGATTTTCCCTTCATGCGAACTGTGGAGATTGGCCTGGTTTCTTTATTCACTCACAGATCAGGATTCCTATCTCTTTTTTGTGCGGCACTGGAGGATGGCTTGAATACTGTCTGGCTGTTTAATGCAATAACAATCTGGCCCACGATGTACCAACTCCATCCTGCTTAGGGATGGAGTCAGATTTAAAGGTGTGCGTTATAGCGCGCGAGCAAACTCATTCTAGCTAGCAGTAAAACGTACTCTGGCCCCGTTCCAGCAGAGCACTTAATCATGTGCTTATCAGTTAAAAGGATGACTCAAATACTTCAAATTATGAACATGCTTTTACGCCTTGTTGCATCACACCCAGAATGTTTGCACCATTAGCCCAGATTAATATTAACCAGAGACTGAAAGATTAAATGAGAGAGAGAGGTTTAGAGTGAACTGATGTTCCAAACACTGCAAGACACAACTGTGATATTTTGATCCTGCTAATACTTTTCAAATGGTTCATACAACCACCTGCTTAACAGATGAGATCTCTGATTAGAAACTTAAGTCTCTGATCTTCAGGAGTACTACTTTTTTAAAAAGTAACCTTGTTTTTAAATCATCTCAAACCATCCCACTTGCATTTAAATTAGTGTCATCAGCATTTTAGCTTCCTAAGGTGCATAATGAGAACGTCCTAAGGTCTTTCCTTTTTCTAAAGCTATTTCACTTACTTGCTATGGATGACACAGTATCCAAAAAATCAACCTCTTGCTGTTGCATGCCACAGTCCCAGCTGCGTGTGGGTGATGACCGCTTGAGGTTACCGACAGCACTACCGATCAGACTCCAGTCTGGCACAGGTTCTTTTTCGCAGCCACACACACATTTTGCCTTCTGAACCACAGGCATGCCCTACTTTTACACATTGACCTGCTTCTAAAGAAATTATACAAGAAGCCCGAGAAAGATTTGTGTGATAAAGTAGTAAAGAAATGAGTGCTTTGTATGGATGATATAAAATAAGTTGATTTTTAGTTTCTGTGTTGTTTGATAAAAGGTAATAAAAGGAATGTATCAAACCAGATACCTTCAGGCATTAAGAATCAAAAGAGAGTGGCTACGGACAGTTCCAGTTGCACAAATGCAAACACAAACAAGAAACAATGATAAATACCTGGACAATTACTTCAAATGGGAGAGAATGAGAAGCCTGATAGAAGCAAAAGTGTGAGATCAAAAAGGAGGAGGGTCTCCAAGGACTCCTAAACGAGAGATGATGTTATATAGAAAGTTTTTCATAGTAACTCAAGAAAATACAGGGAAAGTCTGACCCTGCAAATAATGGTTCAGTCTAAGTTTCTCAGGGGAAAAAAAAAAAAATCACAGCTGATATTTTGGTCCAAAGCTTTGTGGTTACTATCATTCTGTAAATATGTCATCTGTAGGTTACAAACATGTTCTTGAAAAAAGAAAGTTAGCAATAGCCTGTAAAACAAGATCCCTCCATCACTTTTAATGGTAGCATGTGGCAGATACTAATGAGAGTGCATTCACTCCCATGTTCAGTACACATACTCATCAAAAGAACCAGGAGTAAAAGCAAAGCCACCCACCCACTATCCTAATTAACTTAGTATATGGGAAGTGAAAAAATAGCAGTTGGCTTTTACATGACATTTATACTTGTGAATGAAGTTTGCACGTACACCATCATTTACATTTCTTATTTCACCTCCCATTTGCAGCAATATGAAATACCTGTTGCTTTATTTACATTATTACTAGCTAAATAAAACAATCTACAAACATCACTTACATCTCCTCTTATTTCCCATGGATGTGGCTTAAACAACTGGAAACTGATCTCTTATTTTTCCTCTTCACCGTTACAGTGCCCTATTTGGTTTGACAGAAACAACCCAGTTCCCTGTTGGTGACTATTAGGGAGCTATGTAGGGCAGAGAGCAATGCCCACTGCTCGATCACCTGGAGGAAACGTGATTTCTGTCATTGGACCACCATGTGTCTGGAGGTGGCCTGGGGTCATATCCATCCTGCCTAATGGCAAGCACTGCACAAGGCTCCAAATTATGATCATCAGAAGGCTGGGCTCTTCAAAGTCAAAACAGAGAAATGGGTCCAGCCAGGATACATTTCATGCCGTGGGCATCCTCACCTTTCTCAAGGAGTTACAAGCCACTAGGACCCTATGCTCTGTAATTGTCCTAAAAGTACAGCACTGCTCTGCAAACACTCTTCAGCTTTTCTGTTAAAAAGGAGGTAGGTGTGTGAACGACAAGATAAAAACAGTTGTGCATGGATTTCTATCATGTGATTCTTCTATAAATACAGAGAAAAGGGAACTAATGAAATATAGCATGTCAACAATCTGCAGTAGTAGAAAGCATCCATCTATCTGACTTCATTCAATACATCTAGAGGTCATTTTCAACATACATGTGTCATGTATTGCTCACAGTACAAGTATCTATGTATATGCAATGCATTGCTCTTAGTTAAAATAACTGTGGTACACTTACAAACTGGATATGTCAAGAAGACAGCATAATACTGAAAATTAACAATCTCTCATAAAAGTCACTGACATTTTGATGAAATTCATTGAAGAAATTATTTACTAAATATCTCAGTGAATTATTAAACCAAATACATTAAATATCTAAAATCTATAAATAATGAATTTTAAGTCTGTCAGAGTATGGGTTAAATATACTATATGATAAATATTATTCAGTCCCACTAATAAATTTTCTTAAACAATCTTAATCCTGCTTGCTGGTTTATGCAAGAGTAATATATGGCAAGCACTGGGGTTTCCCTTAGAGCTTGGTTTTGTATAATAACAGAACTCAACTTTTTGGAGAAACACAGATTTACTATCAAGGAGACAGCTATATGACAATCTTGATAGAGAAGCTGGTCGTACTATGGGCAAATTTAATAAAGAAATAAATCAAACATTAAAATAATTCTCTGAGGAAACTTACTTCATTTGAGGGGAGAAATAAAGGTTCACCAGTAACCATAGTGAGTTCATATTATTGCCATTGTTTTTATAAGTTGTTGCCATGACTTTTTTGACTTTTGGGCTAGATTGGACTTAAAACACAACAGATGGCTACAATTATGTGTCTGTAACTTTTTTTTAGAATAACTAAACAGAGCACAATAAAATAAACAGGCTTATATTCCAAAGAGACTCTCACAGTTTAAGAGAGCTATACATGGTTATTAAAAAAACCCCCAAACTCTCTAGACTCTCTATACAATAGGAATAAAGCATAAATGAGAAACTAGTTTCACAAATGTGCTGTATTCAGTAAGCACATGATTCATTCCCCTAATCTAATTTCTTCAATTAGCAATTTCAGGAGCACTGAATAAAATGAAATCATATTATGATTTTGTGATTATTTGGGTCCAAGTGTGCATTACTTTCAAGAGCACAGCTTCCACTGGATTTTTTCTCAACAAGAATTGCTAGCTTGAGCTCTTCACAGGAGAGTTTTTAAATGTGTACAGCTTAATTGTAATATTTATTGTCTAGAATGAGTGTTGAAGATGACTTTGGATCAACTGCTTTTTAGAAAAAGAAATTTAATTACCTCATGGTACTTGTGGATCAGCGGACTTTGTAAAGCACAAAAAGAAAGTTTAATAAGGAGAAGGAAAAAGGCATGGAAAGGAAAAGAGTACTAGCTAAACAAGATCCCACTAAATCAACAAATCAGTGCGAGGTGAGCATTGTTATGTCTTTAAGACTGTGTTATGTAACATAGATTACCTCAACACAAGGTACTTTGAAGAACATAAATGGCCTCAACTATTGCACAAAATAGGGTATATCTGACAAGGAATATCAGCTTAACCTTTGAACTTCTAGAACTGTTTTTTGCTATTTTATTTTTAAACAAGAATGTTTATTTAATTTATTTTTTCTCTACAACTTTTCAAGCTATTACGACATTTATAAGAATATATTTTAGATACATGTGTAGGTTACTCAGGACTTTGGGTATTATTGGCAATGTCTCCATCATGCTCCGCCTGGGTAGGTGAGCAAGGAAACATCCATGGCACGGGAATGAGCCTTTCTGCTCCTGTCACACTTCAGGCTGCTAAATCCAACCCGTACAGCACAATCCCACTGTTCAGTTGCCCATCTATGACTGAGGCAGAAACTGTTTTTTCAGAAATTACTGTAATCTGCTCAGTGACAACATGACCATGCTTGCAAGACTGACATGTCAAGCTGAAGTTTTGCAACCTGAAATCAACAGCTTTTCCCTCATTAACAATATATCCAGCTAAAATTCACGGCCTGTGGATCCTGTGGACACATGCAGGGCAGCAGAAACTTGGACAGATCAGTTTGAAGCACCTATGCTATCTGCATGTAATTTTCTATTCCTCTTATGGAAAGCAGCCATAACTTGCCCAAGAATAGTCCTGTGGGGGTCTGGATCCCCAGTGTCGCAATGTCTTGACTTCTGCATGTTTGTGCAACTCTGTCCTCATCTCTGAGCACAATTAGTGCATTTCCAAATAAACTTCAAATGGACCACACTGGAGGTTTTTTGACATGATGATGGCAGCACACTGAAGAAATGAGCCAGTTTATAGTAAAACACCTCCTTACTGCACAAGATAAGAAAGCAGTTTCTTGAGTTTGGTCCTGTTGACTCAACATTTCTGATTGATCTTCTTATCCTGCATTTCTTGGCCCTGCTGTATACAGCTTCCATGGGACACTTTTTGCTTTGAAAAGTGAAATTTTACACTACTTATCAAAAGCAAAGAGAATTTTTAAAATAAGAAATTATCTAAGCTGTGAAAGCAAAGGTGACAAGCATGAGAAACTTGGAAAACATAATAAAAGCATGATGAATCACAAGACACGAGCAAGATGTCCAGTTCAGCAAAGCCCTTCAGCATACACTAACTTTTAAACACATGCTGAAATTCACTGAGGCAAATTCCTCTTAAGTACTCCATTGGATCCAGGATAAGCTGTAGAATATGGTAAGTAACAAAAAAGTCCAACAGATACGTCATATTTTTCAAGATTTATTTCTATGCATTTACTAAAACTCTGTATACAAAACAAGGTAATTTTGCCTTCATGGTGTCCACAAGTTTCAAATTATTATGCTATCAAGCTTACATTTGCTGTAGTGCTCTAATTTTAGTTAGAGTAAAATTCTTGGTAAATCTAAACATAGACAATGTATTCAGTCTGGCTATATATATATTCAAAAATGGCAAGGAAAATTGGAAAAACAAATTCGCTGTACCACTGAGACTTGTTTTAGAAGTTTCATGGAAAATCACAGAGGGTGAGAGGAAATAGTACTGTTTAAGGCCAGCTAGACTGAGACTGAGATGGACACTGACTAAGTTTAATCGCCAATAAACACTGAAATTCATAATTTGACTGACATGTTGTGAGCATGGTTCATAGAAAAGCTTTGCTGAAGAATATTCACATACACCGTATGGAGTCATTTTCTGTATTCAGTATTCCTTGAATTATGAAGAAGTATAGCTTTTGCTTAGTTTGGTTCATTTTCAGTTCAATACTGATTTCTAATGTATGGAACATGTTTTGTTTCTTACTTCAATAGTTCCTTTAAAGTCATCTCTTCATTTTAGTTCAGGCTAGTTAAATGTTTCCTAAGAATCTTTATAAGCAGTTGAGGACTACATATAAAAACACTGAGGACGCCACATGAAAAGGAAAACTCTACTCAAGTCCCTTCAAACCAAATTCCATCAGCTTCTGGTGAAATCAGGAACTCACCACTTTCTTTACAAGAGTAAAGCTGACACTCGTGAACCCAAACACACTCCACAAGTTTGATTTTATAAGATCTGATGAAGGATGAAACAGCGAGGTCCTAGATTTGTTTAATAGGTGAAGAGATATGACCACACCAAAGTGTAAATGGGAATTGCCAGGTTGGTGCAAAGAGTTTGAGTTCAGTCTTGCAGCACTATTTATATGAGACTTCTCTCTCTCCTACAAGAAAACTGATGGGGGAGTTTTCTACAACTTGCTCAAACACTTCATGGAAAGGAGATTAGTTTGGCTTTAATTTAACCAACTAAATTGAGTGTTATTACTGGAAACAGCTCTAAGCTTTTCAATTCCCCTAATGAGGTCCAAACTTCTATGGATGCTATCACCTGAGACTACTGTAATATTTTATTTGGATTTAAATCTTTAACTTGGCAGCACTGCTGCGTCTCCGTGGACACCTCTCATTTTAGTTTTATATTCTCCCAGGTGGTTGATTACTTATCCCCGTAACAGGATTCCTTTTCATATCGAGGAAGCTCTGACCTCCATTCTAGCACCACACTGAAATTTTAGCAGACGTAGGATGTTGTTTTTGTTTGTTTTGTTTCGCTATCAAGACCAAACAATCCATTATATTGGATTTATTTGACAGATTTTTCAAGGCACCTTGATTTGTTGAGCTTCTTTGATTCTTAATGTCATTTGGAACTAATCTCTTCTGCTAACATGAAAGCAAACTAAGAGCCAAGATTTTTATGGCAGACAGGAAACGTATATTTAAAGGAGTGCTGTGTTATCTTTTACAGCAACAACAAAGGGAATATAGACCCAAATATACCCCCAAATGACACAGTTGATTTTTTAACTGGTTTCAAGTGTAAGTCTTCTTGGAATATTTATATGGTATCAGCAAGAGCATTAAAACATGCTTAGAACCACAAAGTAGCATTACCAGCTACCCTAACCTGCCCAGAACTCTAGCAGGTCTCAGATCAGTTGGAAATGTCATCAGAAGAAGCTGTTTCACAGCAGGAACTATTAACACTTCCCTTTGTTTAACACTTTTCTTCTGTCATGTTTAGCAATAGAAAAGTAGAAAAAAATCATATAGGCAATCATTTTAATGAAATTCTTTAGATAGCTATAAATACATATAGGTATATATATCGATATAAACAACTTTTCATACACAAGAAAGGCGATTTCTAGACTGTGGTACCATTATGTGTGACAGACCCCACTGGAACAGTTCCCCAAAGAAGTGTAGAGAGAAGCATTATACTGTTTAGAGAATCTTTTTCTAATTCTGGAAAAAAATATATTTATTTAGACTAATTGCTCTCTATGAACTGTTGAGGACAAGTTGATTTCTACAGTGCTATTAAGATATTGATATAACAATTGTTTCTTGAGACATATGATTTGTGAGATAGTAGATCTGAAAATGCTAGCTGAGAAGGCAAGGTTGAACTCAAGAAATACAGTTAATACACAGCATATATCTGCTACAAAAGAGAAGAGACATCAGTTAAAACAAGGGAAACAAATTTCACAATATTTGTATTTTCTGCCTAATAAAAGGATGAAGAAAGGAGAGCATAAAAAACCCCCAAACATCCAAAATAAAGGGCTAGCTCTAATTAGTTAAAAAATAATTTGCTTGTATCAGCACATGGTTTCAGTAGTTTAAAGTAATACAATGGACTTCTTCAAACTGTGCAATAGCGGCAAGGGCAGCCTTTGAAAACGCATTTGTGTTCTGTTCTTCCTTATGCAAGGTAAGAATTTAGAAGTTTTGGGGTAGCTTTAGGGTGGTTTTCGCAGGCTTCATTCTGCACAAGACAATTCTTGCAAGAGCCCATTCTCCCTCCTAAGGCTCACACAAGCTGGAGAGAAAACAGCTTAGTTAAATTCCAGCAGCATATCACTGTCGTGTCTTTTGGTAACCGTTCCCCTTCATGCAAATGAATCCTTAACCCTTTATCTCAACAGAATAAGAGACACTACTTCCATTCTTAAACATTTGTGGTAGTTTAGGGCTTCTTAAGGAATAGTGAATTCTTATTCAAGGTGGACCAGCATACTCCAAGCATGCCAAGGAAACTCCTTTTTTCAGGAACTGGGGGACAGGATTGTCACTAAGCTGCAGGAGCTACTCTGGGGACAGTGCCTGATGCCAAAAGTACAGAGGTGCCTTTGGGTACTGTTAGAAAGTCTCCTCTGTCAAGAAAAACAAGGTACCTGAAACCAATTTATGCTGAGAATATGAACCCTCTTTATGCTCAGCCAGCCCTAGTTTCCTTCTCCAGAACTGCATAACCTGTTCTCTCACCGGAGTCATCAGATCAGGTTCATCCACATTAGAAATATATATATCTTAGCTAGGTTACCCCACCCACTGGCAGCAGCTCATCTTAAGAGTTTAAAAAAGATGAAATGTATTGTGACTCAGAAAGCCTAAACAGGGAGCAGCGCGCCGTGGCTGACATAGATGCAGACGTCTAAAATGGGGAGTGATGGATCCAGCCTGCTCCTTTCCCGTCTCTGGCTGCAGTCCCATGGACTGGTGTATGCTGTTGTCTGTGAAACGTTACACGGACCAACCTGACACACACGGGAGCAGTGACAGAGGGCAGCATTCTCATTCATGTTGCGGGGATGCTGTGTGTCCTCTCTGGCATAAGTATGATCTCTGGAGACATTCGCTGTGAAAACCAAGGGAGATTATACTGCCTGTGTGCAAGGAGCGATTTTGCAGAGGCCTGTAACAGATTTTCCCATGAGCAGCAAAGGTCATATTCTGACTCTAAATTGCCTTTTCTTACCCATTCCTCCTCAGCATAATTTCAAATCCTAACTTCAGAGCACCAGACAGCAAGAGTCATTCAAAGAAAAGATCCCAGATTTTATTATTTTTTTTAAACATGGAATAAAAAACTCATTTTCTCTAGCCTCTTTTGGAAAAGGCTGAACCTTCTTAGCCAAAAATTTCCAAAAAATTCTGCCTGAGGCACGGCCAGCATATAAAATACTACCCTGAAGACGTTTTACAGTTCAGAAAATCATAAGGGGCTGAAAAATGGTGGTTAGAACTGGCAATTTTAAAAGTATGGGTGATTCTATTAGTCTCAGTAATATACAATTTACAAAATATCTAGGAAATATTTTAAGTCACAAGGACAAGTTAACTAAGTATCAGCTAATTAAAGTAAACTAACTGAGATTCAAGTGTTTTTCTATTTGGAAACTTTCTACTGATACTCAGCAGTTCATCAGTTTATGCAAATATAAAACAATAGGGTAAGTTTTGCTGGAGTTAATGTCTTGGACACCCTTCTGCTTTCCGTTGAATGTTTCAGAATATATTCTATCATCCTCAACCTGAGAAGCAGGTGGGTTTTCCAGTGTTTCCAGCCTGCAGTTGTTAACAAAGCCAGACTTGTATGGAAAACATTCGCAGTAAACAATGGCATTAGCAACTGCAGCGTTTGCCTGATGGTCAGAGAAGCACTTAGGGAAAAAGAAGTCAGAGCACAGATACATATTTACATACATGCGTATATGCTAGAGAGAGGGGGATTTCTATGTATATGTGCAGTGCATACTTGCTGCATTATTCAGTGAAGATTACAGCTGCTGGGACTGCAAATGGTCTAGGAAGAGCTGGCAAAACAAGGATTACTGCTTTGTCACAGTGTTGTACCACAACCACATTAAGCTGAACATCCATGAAAATGTTAGTGAAAACTATTACTGTGTAAAAAGCTTGCCATACAGCAACTCAATATGCTACCTAATATAAAGCACTTAAAATGCATATAGTATATTATATATAGGGTCTCAAAACATGATACACATTATAATGGAAACTTTATAATGCTAGTATTGGCATCAAGTTTCATTGTACCTTTGCAGCTTCTTTTGGATAAGTAGATTTTTCTATGTATTTATGTCACATACAAATTTCTATAACCCATGTATGATTTCAATGCCACATAAGTACAAGATAATTTTGTAATCAAAACTTTGTGATTTAATTTTAACATTTACTTGCAGAGAGAGTGAGCCTATATATATTGAAAGCAATCTGGATAATGTATGATCAGATATACTTTTAATAAATAAAATCTCTGCATTTGTGGGCAAAACCCAGTATTTAAATCCAGTAATTGTAGTTTTTGTATAAACTGCTGAATATTCTGGTCCAAAGTATCTTCTGCCATCTAGTGGGCAAAATGTCTCATAGGCTGCCTTCAGGCAAAGCTCTTCCATGCTGCTCTGCAGAAGATAAAAAATACTTGCACTGACTGGAAAAGCAATTGTAATTGTTATGCAATTAGCAACAAAACAGGTTCATTTCTGAAATCTTCTTTAATATAAGTATTTCTCCAGAAAATTTTTCATTAATATTGGATTCTATGAATGAAGATTTTAAACATTGGATGTGTTTAATACCATAACTTTACCTTTTGAAGTACTTCAGGGTATACTTGAAGTTGGGCATATCAGGTACGTATCAAAGATCAAAGTGCCATAATATCAGACAATCCAAAGGAGGAATCCAAAGTAATAATTTCATTTTCAAGGAAAAGCCTGAGATGGTTTGCTGTCAAAATGCAAAGGACTAAAAGCCAGTGTACCTATATACTGGTTAAAACCTCTTCCAAATAACAGTACAGCGCTTTCAAAAATCATGTCAGTTACTTGTAGATTATTACATTCAGGATGCCCAACTTTAAAAATATTTACTCCAGTATATAATGAGATGAGAATCTTACATTTAGTCCAAATGAAACCAGAAGACATCATAAGAGTATCATAGCTGATCATTAGTTTTCCTCTTAGCTAAGCTTCAAAGGAGTTTAATATCTCACATAAACAAATCAGAACTGTCAGTCCTAAGATGCAACGTATTAATATATTTACAGACACAGTTACAATCCTGATCTTCAAGTATATCTTGGAAAGCTGTGTTGGGCACTTTTGTTGGAGGAAAGTGACAGGAAACCAAGAGAGTTCCTACAATGTTCCTCCACGTTCCCCATAGTCAAGCAATAAAGAAAATTACAGCTTAAATCCACAAAGACTGTGCACAGAGAAAGGCCAGTTCAGGAGCCCTGAATTCAGCAGAGAAGAGGTCATTCTGATCCACATCTGAATCTGAAAAATCAATGTTCAGGCCTATCCAAATTGGACAGTTTATCCTCATCCTGCCACTGACTAGGTAGGCATTATTCCTCTGAAATCCCTCACTGACCTCAGAACTGGGCCAAATTCTGGCCACAAGGACTCACCTTCAGGATCAAGGTGTAAGAGACCCTGGTGTCACAGTAACAGCCACGAGGAAAGGGTTTGTGTGGTGGGTTGGCCCCGGCTGTCAGCTAAGCTCCCACACAGCCACTTGCTCGTTCCCCCCCACCAGTGGGACCAAGGAAAAAATAGGACAAACAGGAATGAGAAAGCTCATGGGTTGAGATGCAGACAGGGAGATCAATTACCAAGCACTGTCATGGCTGAAACAGACTCAACCTGGGGAACTTAATTTACCATCAATTAAAATGTGCATTTAATTACTGATCCAAGTATTGGGAAACAAAGACGACAAACATCAAAGCACTTAGGGAGAAAAACACCCCTCCTCCTTTCCCAGGCTCAACTTCACTTCAGGCACCTCTGCTCCCCCACATCTGGTCTCCACTTCACTCCTTCCCTCCAGTCACCACTTCTTCCCCCTTGTTCTTGCCACAGGTCACACTCAGTCCTTTGGTGAGGTGACGGGTGGCACAGGGGGTGGAGGTCAGTGCATAGTGGTTCCTCTCTGCTGCTCCTTCCTTCTCTCACTTTTCCTGTGCACCAGCATGTGTCCTCCATGGGCTGCAGTCCCTCTGGAGGTGTGCCTGATCCACCATGGAGCACCTCCTACTCCTCTGACCTTGCTGTTCCCTCTGTTGTTCCTTCCTCAGTTCCCTCCTCCTCTCTCCCTCTGTGTGTCCTCCAGGCTTTATTTAACCCTTTCTTAAATATATTTCCCCCAGGGCTCCACTACCGTGGCTGCAGGGCCCAGCTGTGCCCTGCAGTGGGTCGGTTGGAGCTGGCTGGAACCGGCTGTGTCCGGCATGGGGCAGCCCTGGCCTCTCCTCACAGAGGCCGCCATGCAGCCCCTCTGCCAGCGCCTGGGCACCAGCACCCACACAGCTTGGGGGCTAGAGGAGCTGTTTAGTATTAATCTAGGTTTTAATTAGTTATTTTTTTATAATATTGAAAGTAGCAGTAAAGGAAATCATACAGCCTATGCTGGAAGATTATTTACTACACTAAAAATGAAACTAATACTAGAGTAAGGTTACCCACGTGTGTGTTTGTTGCATTATTTGTTTTCCCTCCATAGGGTCCCTAGTAACTAAAAGCATTGGGGAAATATTTATTTACTGTTCCTGTCTGGCTCAAACCCACCTTTTTTCAAGTGACTCAATGGTCTAAGCATTTACACTGAATCTAGCAAACAAATGTAAAAACAACAAAATCAAATACGCTCGCTGATCTAGTTTCTACTGGGTGGTAAAATATCTCTGTCTTGGGTGTGAAAGCAGTATCCAGCCCTCTCCTCTGTGTCCATCTTGTGAACTCTCTCTGATCCTGAAACAGAAACAAGAAAGACACCTGAAATCTGTTTCTGAACTTTTGTCTTTATGTCCCTGTATATGCCACAGCTGTTCCTTCCAGGAAAAATCCTGTTTCGGGTGGCCGGGTAGGGCTGGGGACACGCGGATTCACTGGAGGCACACCAGAAGGTGGCTTTGGTTGGCATGGAAAGATAGTAGTTAATGCTCAGGTGAGGATTAGCCAACTGCCCCGCATGCCAAATGGAAAGAAGAGATGAAACCAACTGTTCTATACTCACATCTGAACTTCACATCATACATTTCTCCTGATAGAAAACGAGCAGGAGAGAAAGGAAGGGACAGCCAAAGTTGCGTTAGCTTAGGTCTGAAAGCTGCCATCCACTCAAGTCACACAGGAAGGTACACTTTCCGCTAAGGAGCTTCTCAAGCAATTTACAGTTACTGTCATTTACAGATGTAACATTATGGAAAACACCCAATTTGTTACTGGAGCTCAAACCTACAGGCTTGTTCAGAGCATACTTACAGCCAAAGGTCAGCACAGAAATATTTGGGAGATTCATCTGGCATGTGAATACCTGCTACAGCTGGTACAGCTCATGCTTGATTTAGAGCAGAGACTCAACTGCCCATCTTCCACATCCACAGTGAGTGTTTATTACTATTTGCTATTTTTCACTGGTTGAAAAAAACCTAGACATTAGCTACCTAAGCAGCTGGCCTGAATTAGATTATTAACTCCAGAAGAAGAAATATAGATGAGGAGAGATCTAGATCTGGCACAAGCACCACAGATGAGGAACAGCACTGCAATATTAAAGTTCTTTAAAAATATAGACCAAGATGAATTTACAGCTAACTCTATCAGCAAAACACAAAAGGGAATCCAAGATTAGCATTAAGCCTGCAGAAAAAATACTGTTCTTTTCTTTTTAATATTATCAGATTCATTAAGACTTGTATTTGGTTGAAAATCCAAACACAAATTAACTGAACTACCTTGCAATTCAAGGCAGATTACAAGTCTGACAGAAAAGCACAAATAGTCACTATTCGCAGACAACATAATGAAGAGAGTAGATTAAAAACATATCACACACACACACACCCCCGAAAACTATGTGGGAACAAAATAATAACAACAACAACAACAACAAAAGACTGAAAAGAATAAAAACAACTAGTTTATTCCAAGACCTGGAAGCTTTTTCAATTTATGCAACAAGATTCTGGATAGACATGTCAATTCAATTTTCTATTCCTCTGAGACCATTGTTAAATGTAGGTGTTGCAACCATGTCTGATATGTTGCGAAGCTTCACAAGACTTTTAAAATATATTAAAATTGACCAACAAGAAAAGGGTGGAAACAGAAATCACAACTTTATGGCTTCCAGCCTTAGCCTCTGTCCCAGACAAAAAGGCAGTTGAGTGAGAAAAAAAAATGCATCAGTTTATCCCTTGATTAACTTGCTATGATTGCATGGGTAAATTAGAAAAACACAGATTGCTGTCTTATTTAAAAATTATAATGGGATCATAGAATTAGAGCTAATGTTGCAAATCATTCTGATGAGGAAGCAGAAATAAAGGTCTATTTGATCTTAAAACTGACATATTTTCTTGATTCTTTTGCCTAATCAGGCAGCTTTAGCTTTTTTACTTACATTTATAATTAAACAACTCTCTAATTTGTAGCATGGTTTTTTTCCTTATTTTCCTCACTCACCAGCAATCAGGTGCAAAGCATGGTTTAATAGGGATAAGATAAAGCTGTCATAGTGAGATGGAGATTTACGGAGTCTTCTTTTGTTAGGAGGTGCAAACCTTCACTGTCTTCCCACACTTGAGCAACCGTATCTCTATATCCTCATACACAGCAGGGACTAGCTTCCCTCCAAGTAATCATCCAAAACAGAATGCAGAAAAGTCAAAGCAACTCTAGCTTTCTGCAACACGTGCCAAAATATTCCTCTGTGTTGAAAATTACTGTCTTTTTAAGGGTCAGCTTTCTACTGCGAGTTTCAACCTGATTGCAGCAAGCAACTTCAGGATGAAAAATGGGAAGAGTTTTAAAATGCAATTCACTAGAAGTTTACTTTAGACAATATTTTTTTGTAAAAGGACTGCAACAACTATTTTGTAGTTTTTCATTTGTGCAGTGCTTACTTTAGCATACATGTAATAAATAGTAATAACCACTCTAAGCAACAGCGTAGACTGACCTTTAAGCTCCACAAGAGTCATACTGAACAAGAGCTGGTCATAACTGTATTTTTAATTACATTCTCTTTTTAATTACCATTTAATCAAACAAATGTCTTCTATAATACTGCCCACATCCTCTTAAGCAATCAGTGCATTTTTTTTTTATATACAACCTTACCAAAAAGGTCACAACAAAAGTAAGCCATTAAGTTATCACAGATAAGCCTGGAAGTAATTATGTAAAGCTAAACAAATCCTGACAGACGAATTAAACAAATCAAAGTTCATTGTTAGAAGGACTAGAGCCTGACCCAGTAACCTCGTGTGTTTGTTCCTTAGATTCCATGAGAAGAGAAAAAGAGGTCCTCAGAAACCCAAGATAAGAAAGATTAGTATTAAACATGTTTATTAGCATGACAGTCCTTCATGACCAAGGAGAGTTGGACCCCATTGTACTAGACATTGTAGAAGCACAGAGCAGCAAGTATACTGCCATTGTCAGAAAACCACTTACTAGTTTACCTAAAATTTACCCAAACTAGAAATCATCTGTTAAAAAAGGCAACTTTTTAAGACTTCATTAGAATAACTTAAAAAATTCTTTACATGGAAATTCAGAACCAATCCCAAAATTAAGTTTGAAATAGGGGCTGCTCCATTTCCCATCAGACTGGATGTAATTGGAGGTGGGGTATAGACTGAATTGCTGGGTGTGGTGTGAGTTTTTGTTTGCTTTTAAGACACTCTAGGTTTTTATTTACACTTCAGAAAAACATATGCATTTAGGCAAGCTATTTTCTTTCCTTTTCTTTTCTTTTTTTCTCCAGATTGCCTGTATTTTTAGCAGGAAAATCATTGTATGATGCCTACCATTTGACAAATGTAATATTTGATAAGCTGGTTTTACTAGCTTTCATAATGCCATGATCACCTTTGAACAACCCTTACAGAAGAGCCAAAGACATGTTCTAAAGAGCTAATACAAACTCAGAGTTGCTTATTGTGAGACCAAATGAAAGTAACTATTAAAAATCTGCTGTTAACCACATTTTTTGGACACAAATACAATTTAATCAAACTAGATATTAGGAATCAAACCTTTAAACCAGTGAAACATCCCCTAAAATCTATCTGGGATGAAGATCTTCTCTGCTTTTAAACTTCCCTTTGCACAAGGTAAAACCAGTAAGAATACTGCACATCAGTGCAATGCTTGTCTTATTAATATAAGCACAATTTATTTTTGTAGGATTATAATCACTTTACTCTTTTATCTTAGAGATAAAACAAGAGAGGTATTTCAGTCACATGAGGAATCAATAGCCCCTAATTGCAAGTAGTCTCTGTAACAATTTAAATGTATTATTTCCATTGCGTGAACTCACAAATGTTCAGAAAACCTTTACAACACACTTGCATTGAAAGGTACAATAAGTTTTAGTTCATTGAGGTCAATAGATTGATTCCAGGAAGTCAGTTTCAAATGATGGAAGATTTTCTGCTCAAGAATATTAGATCTTAAATAGTAAAGACAAAGAAATTCAAAATTTTGTACACCAGATGGCAATGTATTCTTAAAAATGGCTGAATGAACTGTTTCATGGAGATCATTAGATCATTGCTGCTTATTTCTGAGTACTGTACTGATTAACCTGGAAACAAGACCAACCCAGAAGACATTGATCCAACTGCTCTGACAAGCAGATCTGACTCTCCACCTGAAACTCACAGCAGAGACCTTCTTCAACTTCCTTTATTTTTAAAGGGAAATTTTTAGTATTATACACTCCAATAGTTTAAGTTGAGATTTCAGATTTATGTGAGCAGTTGTATTGTAGGCTCCTTTGAATTTGAGACTTTTTAAAACAGTCTAATGAAAAAGGATGCTCCGAACAAAAACAACATAAGTGTTCAGCTGCAAGTCAGCAAGTCTACAGGGGTTCATCTACAGTCTTCATCTGACAACATTCAACTTTGTACTAAACCTTGCCATCTCTAAAAAGTTGTCAAAGAAAGGTACCTAGCAACATTCAACAGAAGAAGAGGTCAAGGCATATATGAAACCCTAAAAATCTCCTTCCATGTAAAAAAATGAAAAAATCTTGAATATATTTCTTAGATTTTTCTTCTCAGCAGTAACACAGCTAACAGCTGAACCACACTGGCACAAGCTTTGCATGGTGATTGTGTGTTTTACGATCCAAGAAATAGAGGCTTAAGCCTAGAAATCATATAAGTATTTAGCATACCACCGTAATAATTAGAACTGTTTCTCACATAAATTCCTTTCTTCATCTCCATGCAGTGAATTGTTTTTAGCCTTGTTCTTCCAGTGAGGAAGAAAACTGAAATGAGTGTTCAAACATAGTAATGAGAACTACACCATTCCCCATGGAGGGAAATCCGAACAAATGTTTGTTCCAGTAACTGAAGTTTCACCATCTCCAGACACAAATATTCCCTTACAGTTCATGTGATCTCTCCCTCCCAGTGTCACCAGATATTCAGCATGGATCCAAGATTTCTTCCAGGGTCTTCATCAGATCTCAGCTTTCTACAGTGATGGCTGGGAAACTTCCTAATCATCTCTTCCAAAGGTCCCACCTTAGTCACCCAGCTGGAAGCCAGTATTAATCCTGCTTATCAGGACAGCTCTGTTTCAGTGCAATTGCAGGTTGCTGTCTTTCACCTTTTATCAGCTCCACCCATCTAGACCATAGCCCCATTTGTCACAGATTTGCAGCCTGCTCCATATCAGAGTCTCATTCCAGGAGAAAAGAGAACTCCTGACTTTTCCTTAGGGGATCGCTGCTCAGGGTGTCTTGTGTCCCAGGTGTTATCATGAGCCATAGCACATTCCACACTTCCATTGAAGTACTGCAGGTCTCATTTTCTTCCTAACTTATACCACAAGAAGTACAGGTTTTACTGCCACTTCTGCTTCCTGAGGGTTGCATGTCTTTCTGGTTATTTCAGGTCCACCTAAAAATATACGTTTTCTACAAAGAAAGCCTTTGCAAGACACTGTGTCCAAAAATTCTTCATCCACTTAAGAATGCAATGGAAAATTGTAGGCCACATTTATTTGTCTTAACTTTTGAAACCAAAATCATGGGTGTGCGCTTGAAGTTAGTAGCAGAGCATCTCTGGATGAAACTCTATGGAACAAGATAGAAAAGGCCCTTAAAGACTCTCTAAAGATTTTAGGTGACATGAATTTCCTTCTGAAACTGCTTCACTAGTAATCAGTGTCTCTTTTATATCTAAGAATGTATACTTACCTCTTTTCCAAAACCCCTGAGAAATATATATAACCTGAAAGTAGATATTCACGGCTCTAGGGAAAGAAATATAATCAGGGAGTTAAATCCACTGTGGAGAACTGTGAACCTTTCACTCATTTGGAAGATCATACGATAAAAACCTCACCCCCCCCCCAAAAAAAAAAAACCCAGAAAATTAAATTAAAATTAAAAAAACCCAGCAACTGAAGTGTTCAGCTATTTACAGTTAGTTTGAAAGTGTCTAAATACATAAAAGACAAGCTATATGAGTGAGTAACTGATGTTTTTGATTCAGTGGCTCACCTCCTCCCCACAGTTGCACATAGAGAGGTGTGCACACCACCTGTTTTGGGTCACTCCCCGTTTTGTTGCAGGGTCTTGTTCTCCAGGTTGCTCACACTGTTTACAAGCTATGTTGCTTCTAACATGATTTCATGTGCTGGTAAGATACGTGTCAGTTTAGGGATACTGCAACAGATTGCATGGGTGGGACCCCAGCAGTTCTTTCTATCTCTGCGTGAAATAGCTCTAGGTCATGTGAAACTAACCTTCCACAAATAAAATAATGGTCAAAGAATCTACTAAGAATGACAAGATGCCTTTCAAAATATATCAGGTACCCTTCAAATGTAATAATTTTGAGACTAATCTAAGTCAGGATTGATTATGTCTTTAAACTCATCTTCCTCTCGGAAGTAGTCCATTCCAGGAGTAAAATACCAGAAACTATTGTTAAGGTCATGATGTACCACTCTCATGATACATTTGTAGGAGCAAGTGGTTACAAAAAAAATAACATGTACCTTTAAAATGAAAAACTCTGCACAAAGATATCAACTATTTAAAAACAAACCAAAACAAAACAAAATCCCAGCCAAAACCCCAAGAAAAATGTTGTTTTCAAAAGCATGTAAATTTTCCTCCATTTTTAGCATATACTAACAAACATGATATTTTTTTCATACTGTTTCTCTCTGAAAATATCACTCTCAATTATTAAAAAAATGAGTTCAGAAAGTGAGTCATATAGGATGCCATCTCAGTTTTGCTAATGCATGTGCTGATTATTCCTGCTTACTTCAGTCAATAAACAAATAACTTTGGGTTTCATTGCTATGAGGAATTATGTCTTACAATTATTGACCTAATTTTACAAAATAAATTCTATGTGCCTGGACAGTGGAAACTGCATATTTTTTTCAGCTAATGTATACATGTGTTGTCCATATGGCTAGAAGTTTTAAGCCTGTCCTTAACACTTACAAGTATTTTCCAATAAAACCCCCATGTTCTTCACCCTGCCTACTCTTCCCAATACAGGGATTTCTTGACTTTTATTTAAAAGCTAAATATTTTTAAAGTGTCAGTTATAAATATCATTCCGTCTGTGTTACAATATTTTTAAGGGACTTTGGATACATTTTTGTCTTTAGATGTGCAATCAGAACTCTACCAAGCCTCAAGGGGAGTCCAGCTTCTGTTTTCACAGAATGACAAGTTCAATTGTTTGTAGATTTTATTTTAATGGGACAATATGCATTGTAATATTTTTTTATCATCTAGGTTATTTTACGAACAGGGAAATAAACATCTATTAACAGAAACTGAAAAAATAAGGTACATGCAGTGAGCACTGTGTGCAAATTCAATGCAATTCCACCGATTGTGAAGGACATACAAAGAGTCTAGGTCAAAGAAATAAAAGCTGTGAATATTTTTAACTCAGCTCCAATTCCTTTGTCCCTATGTACTTGTAGCAGTCCAAAATAAAATTTGACCCCTTACATAAGAGCACCAGAGTCCAAACCAATGATATTTTCCTCCCATTTTGCAACATTTCTGACCTGATAACTTTTTTCATCTCGCTCTAACAAGCATAGCCAATGCTACAGGTATGTTGAGATGAAAATATTGTATAACTCACAGTATATTTTTATTATGCATACCTTTGCAGCTATAGGTGGGACATTCCTGAGTCTTAACCTAACCCACTCAGGTAGTCATTACAGGCCAACCATAAAGACAGGGAGCTTAACTTAGACGGCAAAACCTGGCTGGGAACCTGCTTAAAAACATTGGCAGCTAATTCAAAATGCCTTTGCTGCTGTGGCTAAGGCTGTTACCGGTACTCAAGCCAGTTAGTCTAAGCAAGCTTAGCTATGCCTGCACAGATAGGGTCACATTTTAATTGCATGAGGATTTTTAGTAGTTTGACCATCTATTTTAAAAGTACTGGGGAATAAGTGAAGCAATTGCTGAATGAAATTCAGAAAGCTAAGGTTGACATATTTATACTTGGTATAGCATTTTTCCTTTTTGAATTTCACTCATTATTCTCAGGCCTCCTCATTTACCTCTTCTCACTGGGTAGGCTTTGCCAAAAATAGCAAAATACTCTGGGAAATAAACTTCTGGGCTGTCATTATTAAAGTGGGTCATGGCTCAGGTAACATCCATTTATGAATAACAAATGCAGAGTATCATAAAGTCACCTGATTTTCAGAAATTTTGTGCAGTTACCCACTCCTCCCACTGCAAGTCAATCCCTTTAAGGATCTTAAATTGGTTATGAAAGGTTATTAGTCAGTCTTGAGAATATGGGCCTTTGGTACCAGATCCTCCCAAATGGGGACTCTGTAGAAGTAGAACCTGTTCCTTTAGAACCTGCCCATATCTTCATTTTATAGCAGATGGTAATTAGGTTATTAGCTTATACCAAAGAAATTACCATAATCTGCAATTTACCTCAGCTTATGGCGATCAGATCCAGTCTGCAAAAAGAGAAAACATTGTATTATTAAAATACATTATTTTAATACTAGAGTGAAATTGTTTACCACGAGGTAAATGAACAGACCTACCTGTGCAGTGCCAATTCTGGAAAATAGTACTCAGCAATTTCCATTTAGATCAAACAATGAAACATTTCCTAACTAAGTAACAAGGTTTTGTTTATTTCAGAAATCAGATATTCAAGAATGACGATGTGATATATTTAACACTAAAAAGCCTGTTACTTTCCCAGTAAATTTTAGGAAATTATTCGAGGACTATACTGTACTGCGCTGGGAGTTGTAGTTCATCTACCCTGATTCCTCTGACCACTGTGTTTTAAAGGAGAATATTTGTAAGCACAGTTATAGAGCCCCTGGTGCAAGCCAGGCTGTAAACAACTGACTTTATTGCTGAATGTTTTACCAACAAGAAAATTTCTTGTCTCCTTTGAAGCAAAAGAAGAAAACATTTCACTGGAAATTATTTTGCATGTGAAATTTAAGTTAAATGGTACTGACTGAAGTTATTGCACTCTGACCTCCTAAGTTTGCATAAATCATGGCTGTAGGTTCAATTGCTTGAAAAACATCTAGAAGGGAGTGAAATTCCTCATTAACTGAATCCCACAGTCCATGTGAATGCTGTAATTTCCCTCCCTTTCGTTTCTACACTGTTCTGAGTTCCATTAGCACCTGCAAAAGAGGTCACAACGGTTCCCTGAAGTGAAACCTGCAGGGAGGAAATTCACATCTCCAAACTTCAGGCAAATAGCTTTGTTTTGCTGACATAGGTATACAGCTAAAAGAGAGAAACGGGCACCTCCAAAGGGCAACTCTGAATAGGCGCAAGGGATTACCTCCTACAGTAGTGTCTCTCTTTGGCATAGGAGTTGAATTTAAGTTTCTCTTTGAATACCTTCTTTTCTCTTATGGTTTCCTATATATGGGAAGACAGAGAGACTGCCCTCTAAGGGAAATGCCTACAATTTGACAACACAAAATGATCTATATGTCCTCCTCAAAAGATATTCTAGTCATACAGACTATATTACATTTTCATGGCTTCAGCTCAAGGTACTTTCACTGGTTAGCAATATTATGACCATCTTTGTCACCACCATGTAAAGCAGTATCTTGTTTTCCTTTACCAGTAAAATAAGGTGTTTCTTTGGGCACCTTTTGTTTTTATTGATTGTTAAATAAGTGTTCAATTCAATGAAAACTGAAAGAAGACAACACATTATAATGCAGCCAAGTATGTCCCTACAACAATTTCATTTGAATCTTCAAAACCCAGGTGAGAAGAGTAACCTTAATCTACTTCTACAGCAACATTAGTTCTTGAATCTTCCTCTTAAAAATGTGTAGGATTGCTCTGCAAATGTAAGCTTGAACAACAAACAACTTGATATAATTCAAAATTAGCTCACGGTAGTACAGGAAAAAACACTGAAAACTTATATTTTTCCTAATATTTTGGGACATTGCTGACACGAATAAGAGGATCTAGCTGGTCAAAATTTTTCCTACCTCTCAGGCATTGATTTCTTTATTAATGATGGGTTACAGTTCCCTATATCTTTATTTTGCTGCATAAGTAAAAAGCCTAAGTTCTAAGCAATCAGCAATTCCAATTAAATCCGCATATCTCGGAAAACTTTTATTACCAAATAATCCTGATGCTCAGGGGCATGGTTTGATAATGACATCCAGTGATGCAGCTGCTAGTTCTGATCTCTTGTCCAGAAAAAAATTACCCTGAAGTCTGTGACATATTAAGTACATCATGTGGGTCAGACAACGTTTCTGTGTTGCAAACACAAGTGTTTAGTGCGTAATATATTAACTGTACATTGTTAAACACAGAGCAATGGAAACTTGCATCTAACCATGTATGGTAAATTAGAGTTTATATTTCAGTTCATTTGCAAAGTAAGGGAAGAGGAAGAGCCTACAATAAACACTTGTCCACTTTGTTAAACATCATCAATAAATGACCCAGCAGTGCAGTTCCTATTTGAGGGTATAGTGTTCTTACGTATAGTCTCACGACAGAACAAAGTCAAATAAACTAGGGGCTACTACACACTTCTCTTGTCTCCTGCCACTCTTCTCACTGATGTCCACATATAACAACATTGGCCTACTGCTGGGAACACCTATTGTCCAGGGAGTGATTGCTTCCCAGCACAGTAAAGAAATCAGTGTTATCACTCAGCAGAGAATGCACTTTGCCCATAACAAGTATTTAAGAACCAACCAAAGGAAGTACTTTTTCACACAACACGTAATTACATTTTGGAACTCATTGCCACAGGATGTTGTTGAGGCCAAAAGCAAAATGGAGTTAAAGAAGAGATTAAACAAATTCATGGAGAATGGGTCCACCAGTGGCTATTAAAATATGATGGTCCAGATGCTGCCTCTAGCTCAGGAAATCCCTAAGCCATTGATTGCCAAAAGCCAAGGAGAGAGGAAGGGACGTATAACAGCAAGATAAGGCTCAGTATTGGTGTGTTATTCTTTTGTCTGGATACTTAGAAAAAAAAATAAAAATCAGCATATTGTCAGGCCCACACACAAGCTTTTGATCTCAAGGTAACCAAAAGTTAACCAAATTTGACAAAGAGCTCATGAAGTTGGTAGAAATAAACAGATCAACAGAAAACAGATTTTTTAATGCCTCAAAGCTGCAGCATCAGCTCAGCTTTTATTAAATGTCTACCCAAGACGCAAATATGTAGGAGATTTCACTGCACTGAAACTCCGCTCACAGTTATGTGCTATTACAATTTATAAATACTGCATAACCTATTAAAATAATTGCAACTGAATGAAAGCTGTAGTGAAGCATATAATGAATACTTAACACTCAATGCATATTTCAGGCCACATAAAAAACCTAAATAATCCAAATCCCAGAGTCAATTCAGCTGCTAAAATGCAACCAATACATGCCATGAAATAAAGTAAGGAGAAAAACCACACTTAAACCCAATAAGAAACAAAGTTGTTTACATTTGATAGTCAAAATGTACATTTTGCGTTACCATTCATTTCCAGTCACATGCCATAAAGTCACATCTGCACCAAATGTTCTACTCCCTCTCTTTGAACTCCTTTGAAATGTTTCCTTGGTCTTTTTAAAGGAGTGTAAAAATGGACTCAGACAACTAATTCAAGAGCTGTTTTGTTTCTTGCCAAGATCTCCTTCCAGATTATTAAGAGGGCCTCAAAATTTAGCTAAACAAAATAATAGTGTTGGGAAAAAATTAGTGATTCATTTGAAAAAAACATGCTTCTTGGCAAAACAGAAAGGAAACTAATAGGAGACAAAGGCAATAACTGAAGTACTTCCTTATAGAAATAAGCATGCATGAATGTCAACACTGATTCCTTGTAGTCAGCACACATGATATGAAATTGTATTAACTCTATGTGTGTTGTACAGTATATATGGCAGACCACTACCAGACAAAACCATTTGAAAAAGTCAATGCTGGTTCATGACTTAACCTTTTATCCAGCAAAACATCTTCATGGCATTCCTGAGAGAGCTAGACAGTCTATAAAAGGTAGAAGTAAAAATCTGTCTTGTTAGAAGTTATTGCCCATTGGGGAAAATCTAAACCTGAACACAAAGCGTCAGTATAGAAAGACTACAATGCTTGGCTGGGAAACAAGCATGCCTATGGGATTGCTTTTTGGATTGACTCTGACTTCAGTGTATTTATTTCTGAATCTGAAAATTTCTAGCCAGTAATAGTCCAAACCCACAATTTCATCTTTTAATATTACATCAGAAGTGGTTTATATACCGCCCAACTTACAGTACCTTATAAACAGAAATAAATCAATGAGAAAGCCCTGAAGACCAAATTTATTACAAACGGCTCAATCCTAAAGCTGTTGCTTGTAGTCTCACTGAGTTCAATAAGGCAGTTCATATGTTTAAGTGTGAAGGCTCAGAACACCCTGGGGAAAAGGAAGAGTAGATAATCGTTTCTAACATACCATTTACATGTTGTGAGCTATTCCCAAGTGGCCACAGGGAAGTCTGCACTAATTCATGGTTCCAGACACAGAGAGGTGAGGAGTCTGGATACTAACCTGACATTCAGGAAATACAGAATGCTAAGACTTGCTTGAGACAGTAAATTTAAATTTTTTTTTTTTTTTTACAATGCAATGTAGTAATGCAGTACATCTGCAATTGTCTATGTCAGACGATCGATTTGGCAATAGAAAGCAAACTCTTTTAGTGGAAATGCAATACTGAAATTATTTGAGGAAAATAACCATCCCAGTGCCTGGTGGGCTCAAGGAGTGTATCACTGCGTGTACACAAAGCAGACTGCTACAGTCTCGTGCCAGTACCAGCTCCATCGTACTTCTACACTGCAAAGCTTACATCCCCACCCAACTCAGACAGAAGGTAATATTTGATTAAACCTCGAGTCCATTCACTCCTTAATATTCAGAAGTGGCAGTACTTAGGGGAAAACACACATATGTCACTAAGATGAATATCTGCTAAGATACTCCCGTATCATTTTACATTAATTGCAAAAGAATTTCTACTTAAAGTAAAAGCCCATCAATTTTCAGCTCTCCAGCAGTCATATAATTGCCTGTTGTAAGCCCATTGGAGTCTACTGGAGTCTTTCCAACTGGTTTAATATGTCTGAGGATGAAATATATCAACTGAAGCGACTAGGTAGTAACACTAGGGCAGATTGCCTAGGACTCCAGATGAGCTTCCCGTCAGTTTCCCACAGCCCTTCTCCCCAAACAGCTCTCTGATTAGGAAATAGAAACAGCTATACTCCACCGACTTTGGATAAGGCAATAAGGCTGTGACTACTGTTTGTACACTGTGAGCTGAAGCCTTCCTTTTGATAAGTGTTTGAAGGATAGCAGCTTCATTATTTTCCGGGGGTTTATGTTAAGAGTATAGATGAAGACATGGGAACAAGATATGTAAGTCAAAAAGTAAACATGTTTTATGTGATTCTGTTTCTCAAATAAGACACCTCTCTAAAATAAAGGAAGACATTTTCATTCTTTTCACTAATACAAATGGTTCAATTCACTTGTCCTCACATAGGCATCTAGTGCATTTGGGATATGCAGAAGTCATTGTGTGGTCTTGGAAGCAGAGGAGTATTCTTCCTTTTGAAATAAATAATGCATTTAAGAGAATCAAATTCTGAATTACAAAGAACAAATGTCCGAGTAAAGTTTCAGTAAATAACATTATCATAAATAGGTAATCTGATCATAAGTACCATTAATTTAGTACTGACATTCCTGAGACACATGCTGGAGAAAAACTGAAGTACCAGCCACCTGTACTTTCCAGCATATTAGTGCTGAATCTGAAAGCATTTCAGCAGAGCTGATTTTGTAAACTATGTTCTAGAGAACAGAAAATTTCTCTCATTGCTGGGCTTACCTAGCCAAGTATTAAGTTTTACCCAAGTAGTCTCTGTGTTTACATAGAACGGCAGATCAGGTAACGCCTTCAACAATTACAATACGTTTTAATTGCACCCTCAAGAAGACTTCAGTTAATTACTGAGGGCCCAGGTGAGGCAAAGACATCTAATGTACTGTTTGGGTTTGAATATGTGAATAACTAGGTAAAATTATCTCCACTAATGGGGAAAAAATATAAATTATGACATTTTTCAGCCTGACGTGACTCCCTACAAATATTCAAGCCTATATGTACCCCTGTACGCATCTGTAAACCTCTTTCAAAATTTGTCCTAATAAGTTTAAATGCCATTGACTTTTTGGCTCTAAAAGTTTATGTCCCTGTAAGGAAATGGTTAATCTAAAATATTGTAATAGTTTGTCTCAACTGTTCATTTTTTTTCCAGTTTGCATCCCAAAGATTGACTTTAAATAAATATCATAGAATATTGATTGAAAGAATTTATTTGTTACAACCTCAAAGTCTCAAAATCCAATTATATAAGCTATTTCTAAAGAAACGGACCTGTCATCAATTTAAACTGAAGCAGCTGTTAGTATCACACACTATAATCATTCTTGCAAAAGCCACCAATCAATGTTAATTTTATAAAATTACTAAAAAAGTGTTGCATCTACATCTGAGAAAGCAGTTTTTCGCAGGTAACTTACACAGCAAACTGAGACATAAAGTTTGCATTAAAAAAAAATATTGAGAATTTTCCAGTCTTAAGTCTGTTTCTGAATTAAACTGTGTTAAGTCAAAGAAGCCTGATCTTGCAAACAGACTTAAACAGACAGACAAAAAGTAAATTATCTCCTACATCTATACTACCTTCAGGATCCTTTATGGATCCTTTGGACCAGCTGATTTCTTCCCTCTACACTAGCAGCACCCTCTAGTGTGTACTGTCCCCAGCTCCACAGGTCCTTGTGCCTGCTCACATCCAAGCCTCTCCATCTCACTTACATTACATACATCATGGACTTTTACACAGGCTACATTTTAGACTTCTGGGGTCTATTTGTTATTTCAGGAACTGTTTTCAGGCTGAGCTGAAAATCTCCAGTGAGAAGCCACCCAGCAACATACCCAGAGGTGACAATATTGTGGACTTCTGCAGTTGCACACCCTGTCTCAGATGTAGGCCTTCAGTCAAATTGTCTTTTGCTGGTCTCTGTGACCTCTCTCTGAGTGAGAAACATTTTAACATGCAAGAGGTAAACCATTCCAAATGTTGTGTGTGAGAGAACTACATGTTCCACTCCAAAATAGATCTCAGATGTTTTCTAGCATGTGTGCTGCATTATTTATAGATAATGTAGGAGGATATTGGAGAGATTCATACTGACAGGGTAGGTGTACAATACATGTTTGCCCCTATAGGCACAGAACAATCTAAGATCACAATGTGATCCTATTAGAACATCTCAGTTTGCCAGAAAACTATTATATTGCAATGGATACCTGAACCTTGTTAATTTTACAATGTAGTATGGAAGAAAAAATACTCCTCTCACTCTTTGCTTCATGGAAATAGGCAAAACCAGCTGGTACTTCTAGTTGAGCTAAGCATTTTTTTCATTTTTTTTTTCCATAAGCATATGCATTCATCAAACTCAGATTCCAGTTACACAGATACATTTAAATAGGATATAAAACTAGAAATAAAACTCATACAAATCCACCAAATTCTGGCTGAATCAAAGTAAGTTTTATATAAATATCTTCCCGAACTATGAATTATTCTAAGGTTTGAACCAAGTCCAGTTTCCAGAGTACTTAAGACTTGGCCCCAACTTGATGGAACACGACCAAGAATCACCAAAAGACTGGCAAAACCTAGGGAATCTGGCCTAAGAATAGAACAAAAGCCAAAGCCCAGAGAGGTTCACACTGACCAGGTGTCAGTGCATTTTAATGTCACCGAGACAGTGACGGCCTCCCCACATACTTGTTTTCTTTAACAGATTGTAACTTGTATACACCTGAAAAACATTAATGGAAAAAGATAGTTGAATGTTATCATAAAATACAATGTTTAATCAAAACAGGGTAAAAGCATTCATATGATAAAAATAGGGTTTGTTGCAGTTATGATTATTTTGGTTACGAATGAAAGTGCCATGTTTGGAAATACAAGAAAACACAACATATCTGGGATCTGAGTTACTTCTCTGCACACAGCACTTTTAATAGAAGTTCTGGTTCCTTCGGTTCCCACAGCTCCTTCTGCACACGTCTCTGACTGACAGCGATGCGCAAAGCAGCTGCCTGCTACGAATCAGGTGACTCGGACATCTTTGCTGGGTGACACAAAGCAGCTAGACGTAGAAATCTCATTTTCTGTAGGCGTGAATTCTGTTAACCAGGTACTTGCATTACTAACCTATTAATATCTAAGCAGGTCACAAAGACATAGTGCTGCTTTAGTAGTGACTGGGCCAGAAGATGTCTAGAACACTTAGCAATTAAATGGCAATTTTTAATTCTTAGATTAGAAAAAAGTCATAGGCAAGTACACTGATTTCAGACTGAAGAGAGGAAAGTAAAGGTGACAGAGTAATTCCAGAGTGGAAATTTAACCAGAATCTCTGAAGTTAAAGTCATGGAAATTGCCTGGTTAGGGATATGTTGAGAAAAGTAAACATATAAGCAGAGACTCACTTTAAAATAGCCCAGTAGTCAGAAGGACTGACTGGCCAGAAGACCCGCTAATTTGGAAAAGGAATGGAGTCACAGTCATTTTAGTGTGAGTTATTATCATAAAGAGCATCGTCACCTTCACAGTTCCATCATTATGTATCCTTGCACATCTTTGAACGAAGATATGAAGTCATTTTAATGCAAGAAGACATGACATAGTCTCTTCAGTTTATTCAGAGATAAGAAAAGGGAGATGTGCTAGAAGTCTATAAAAACATGAAATATGTGGAGAAACTGAATAGAGAAGGACTAGTCACTGTTTTTCTTAGTGTAATAATCATGGAGTGCCCAATTTATTTACCAGACAGAAAGTTTAAAACAAACAAAGGAAGTCATTTTTCACACATAATTAAATCTCATGTAAAATTAAATTGTGGAACTCATTATCACAGGATGTTGTGGAGGTCAAAAGTCCAAAAGGCTCCAAAAGGCATTAAAAAATTCTCATGGAGAGTAGATCCATCAGAGGCTACATAGCATGATAGTCTAGATGAGACCCACAGTTCAGGAAATGCTTACAACTGCTGATTGTCATAAACGAAGAACTCATTTCCGGGAAGTGAGCAGGTTAAGCATACTCTACTTCTGTCAAATTTATATTAAGTGTCTATTACTGGTCATTGCAAGGCGCAAAATAACAGGCATGATGGACAGATGATATGATTCAATATGGCATTACTTCTGTTCTTTTCTACTTGTTATTTAGCTGAATGAAAAGTAAGTACTGACTTGGTAGAATCTTAAAAATAAATTGAATTGTTTAAAAGGTGCACAGTAATGACCAGATGCTCCCCAGAGCACCATGACTAGAAGAGCGAAGAGTTCCAGTTTTCCTCTTAGTTAAAGTTTTCCTGTTGGTTAAGAACTCAAGAGGAAAAAGCTATGTTCCTTTTATGCGCCTCAAAGCAGCACATTTTGAATGACCCGTGTATTTCTCTGCCTAATTCCACATAATCAGCTTCCAAAAGCATTGTGTGCGTTTTTCACTCTAGTAGTAAGGACTCAACAAGTTATCTATATAATTATGGATTGTATCATCTAAATAATTTTCTTTAAAAGCAAGTTCTCCTCAAAGATGCTGATGACATCTATGAAATACTGACGCATGTTGGAGAGCACCAAAAAATCAAAGAAACAGACTTTGCTGCATACTGCCATTATTGCAGGGAGTGTTTCAACTGCAAAGCAGCATATTTATAATTACATGCTTAAAAAAGACAGTATATGTGAACTTAGAGCACATCATGTTAAAATACAGCCCAAGGCTATAATAATGTGCCTTAGTAAGGAAATTTCCAGTTCTCCTTACCATGTTTACAGAAAGAACTGCTATGTTTTAGTATTAGGCAGAAAAGTAAGTTTCCATAGGCAATGACCATAGCAACAAGTAACAAGATGCATTTTGGTAGCCAACACATGTGGTAGTTCTATTAGCTCGGAGTTTTCAAGTAAGAATCCCTAAAGATCAGCTGCACATGGGAGCTGCTTAATTTTGTGTCAGCTACATGTACTTTTTTCCAACTCAGCAAACTGTGCAAATAATTTGGCTAGAAATTAGATGGTTCCTGGCAATTTTAAGTGCTTAGAAGAACATATGCTAAGTAACTTTCTAGTTTGTTTTGCCCTCAATGTATCTGAACAATTAAAGAAAAAAAGAAAAAAAAAAAGACAAAAAGTAGCAAAGATTAGAATACATTACAATAAAATAATCTTCAGTGTAATAGCTAATAACCAATTCTATGAGTAAAGTTATTTACAGGCTCTGAGGGCTTGGATGTATATAATGGTGCTCTGAGATCACCTTTAGATTTCGATAGACTTCTGACATTGTCTTGTTCCTTCATGGTTAACTTGGAATATTCTATGACGGAACTACACTAATAATTGGAGGTATCAAAAGAAAACCAAAGCTTTTTGCTGACATGTCACCAGCAAACACTTTTACTATTAGGATACTAGCTATTGCTTTGGACAACAGCAGCTATTAGTTTCAGAAGCAGATCTGAGTATCCACTATATTTTCATTTGATGTCCTGGCCTGACAACAGCAAAGCTAAAGTAGAAGGGAACTAACTGTACAGAATTCAACGCAACTAAAAGCATAACTGGTTCAACCAGCATCAAACATGATCATGCTCCAAAAGAGTTTGTACAAGCTCACAAAATACAGATGTGTGTAGCAGATCACATACCCAAAGGCTCTTCTCTGCACATTTTGTACAGGAATGTGTGGTGTGTATGTAACCCTTCTAGTTTATTTATTACTTGCCCAGGGCTAGGCTCAGTCTAGCCCTTCCTATTTTCCTCTTCTCTCCTCCCTTAAGAATACCACAGCTAGAAAATTAGATTTGTGTGAAGGAACTGTGCCCTGCAACAATGCAAAAGGTCACTAAAGGGAAGCTTTCCCAATCTATCATCTCTGTTACTTCTGCCTGATTGGTACACTGGTGATGAGTGGTCTTATAACAATAACTCAGCTTTTCTGTTCTACCCCTGCCTGTTGCTCCTGGGCATCTTTTCTGCTTTGGTTTCTGGTCCCTTCTATCTACATCATGCCTTTAACACATCCAGTATTGCAGCCTCTTCAACAAATGACAGGTATCTATAAAACATTTATAAAAATATAGGTTTTGGGTACAGAAGAGTAATAGAAAATAATAGCTTCTGCCATCACATGAAATAGGAAGCATTGTCCATAGCTAAAGAGCCCTAATAAAACTGATGATCTTATGGATCAGTAACTTGATCTAACTTCAAAGTTGCATTTAACTTCAAAGTTGGCCCTTCTTTGAGCAGAGAGACCAGGTGACTTCCAGAGGTCCTTTCTAAATTATTCTATGTTTCTCTGTCCTGCAAAGAGATCCTGGTTACTAACATTCATTAAAACTCTCAAAGAAGAGATCCATTTATAATAATCACTTATCTGCATGCATTTCCATAATCACTATCTTGTAGGAACACTCTCTAGGCTCCAATGAGCATTTCCCTCTCTGTAACCACCTAAAGAAAATAATGGAAAATGGAAAGTGAAGAGGTAGCTGCAGAGGAATTTCCTGTCAGAGTTACAGACCACAAAAATGAAGATCACACTAGTAGGCAAGGACAAAAATGATGCACCCTCGATGTTTCATTGCGGGCATTTCCTTGGTAGATCTTCCTCTGCTTCTGTGAAAGCTGTGTGCAAACAGGGATACCAATAAATATAAGCATGTAGTGATTAGGATTTTTTAAAGACTGGGTCTTACATCCACTGAAAGTTAGGAAGGAAAAGAAAATTAAAAAGTCCATTACAAGAGTTGCTGTTAGTACACTCTCTCAAGAACAGCAGGAAAGCTTGAGAAGGAAGTGTTGCAACTGAAACATGGGAAATATATATTTGCATGAAGCAGAAGAAGATCTGGAAGTGTGAAGGCTCTGGGTTATCTCAGGAATCTGAAGCAGCTCTACCAGGAGAGAAGGAATGTGCTGCTTGCTTAACCCCAGCAGCCAAGGCCAATAAGCGATTGCTATCTTGGTGACCAGCAAGGAATTTACTCAACTGATTTTAAAAAAAAAAAAAAAATGCCCTAAGGAGTCTGCTTCTTCTTTGTAGTGGTTCTTATACATTTCAAAGAGCAGTGCTTTTGGGACTTAGCGCTGAGGAAGCTGGAAGAACGGATCTGCTGACTTGTGAAGTATCAGAAAGCACCACTGCAAAGGGCCCCAAATCCACTACAGAAAAGCTGCCAGGGCTCATCTGAGTCACAGACTACTCCACCACATTTCTAACCCACATTTGCACTGACAGTTCCTCTGGGACTAAAAGTGAGCAGATCAGAAATTACTAGAGCTGGAGGCTCAGGTTATATTCTCTTCAACTCCTTCATATGTATGAAGAAGCTAGACAATGACTGACCTCTTTTGGATAATATGGTGAATACACATGCTTTCAGGGACAGAAGGAGAAAATAAAAGCAGTTAGCAGATGGAAGAGAAAATATACTCTGTTTATGTGCGTACCTATTGTGGTAGCACTTTGGCTTCCTTCTCTACGCTGCAAAGAGACTGCTGCGTAGAGATGGTGTGACACCCAAAAAGAAAGGAAAAAAACTTTTTGGATACAGTCATCTGAAACTCTTGAGGAAATTTCAGTCATTGAGGATTATTGATTAAGGTGGCGTGAGAATCAGGAAAAAAAAAGGTCACTTGTCAAGTTGCTGAATACCTTACATGGTTTCATCCTAAAGCAAAAAGCGCTGGCAAAATCTGGAAGCCTTCGTATCATCAAAATTATGACCTGATTAGAATAACAGAGATTTATTGGACACAGCTTTCACAAAGGTTTCACTTGTTCAGAAGTAAAATACAGTAGGAAGATGATTTAGGTGTCACCTGGAAATCCTGGCTATACATATTCACGTAGGATTTAGGGTAGAGGAAAATAGCGACCACACTCCTGCTAAGGACAACAGTGGTTGTCCATAGATAAGTCATAACTCAAACAGTAATACGTGGACAAAAGCTTTTGTGGGGGCAACCAGTGTAAATATCCAAAGCACAAGAACTGGTATTAATGGGAGCTCTAAAACAGAAAGGGGAAAAGAACACTTCTATACTAGTAAACCAACAATTTATTAACTTTCCCAGGCAAATGAGCTAGTGACTTGCCCAGACAGCAAGGTCAACCGGTGTGAAGCTGGCTATGTCTAATTTGATGAACTCTCCTGCTGTCTAAAACATGGTGCCTACATGTGCATGGCTTAGTGAGAAAGTCTCTGGAGTGTTTTCATTTCTGAACTGTACCTGGCAATTGTTCGGGAGAACATCGGTCATTATGCCAGGGAGTTTCCCAGGAATTCACTGACACAAAAACATTCATTGGCAGTGCTTCACTTTCTAGTACAGATTCAGCCAGAGACAAGGATTCATCTTGCCTGTTTTTAATATACCTACACTGTAGATGCTACTCCAAACATAGTAATCCTTAGTACTTTGTAAACGAAGACAGGCACGTTTAGAAAGGATTTAACCTAGCCTAATTTGGACATTTACTTTAAAATGTAAAACAATCACAGCCTATTTCTCTCTCCTGACTATGGATACAAATGTCTGCAATGTTTATGTCTACATATGGTCAGATGAATTTCACATGGAGGAGAAACAATCAAAGTATAATGAGCAATTCTTGGATACAAAAGAGAACGGCTGTTCTCTTATACTGGATTCCTAAAACAAGCAGAGGTGAGTCAAGGATGAAAAGCTAGAAGACAATTCCTGTTCGGGTGACCATGAAGTTACCAAGTCATCACTCATTGTATTGATTTCAGACTATTCCTGAAATTTAGCAATGCCATTTGGAATTGCTGTCATGTTTTCTCTAACCTCTGTCAGTTGGATGTCTTCTGCAAACATCATATTTTTCTCCAGTGCCAAGTGCAGGTTACACATGAAAATTTAGAAGGGCACTAGCCTCAGGGGAGGCTGGTTTCACCTCACTGATATGCCACCTTAAGAGCCAGCTACCAGAAACCTTTTTTTGACTGCAGGTCTCTGTACAGTTTTGTATCCACCTCAGAGTCAACCATACTTCCTAATTCTTTCATGGCAGTCCCATGTGGGGCAGACCAAAAGCCTACATAAGACGAGTTGTATCATAAATGCTGTTTCTTGTTGTCCGTTAGACTTTGCTCTATTAAGGAAGGATATTAAGTTTGCTTGAGAAGATGTTTTATTGACAAACAATGATTTGCATTTTTATTAATTTACTATTTTCTCAGCAAATAGACCCCACTCAAAACTACTTTCATTCTATGTTAAATGTAATTTCTTTGCCTTTTGCCAGTTCTCAAGGCTTCCCTAGCCCTCCATGGATTCCCCGAGGAACACAATGATTCAGAAATTGCTTCATCTTGTTTCCTAAGTAAGTTCTATAGTCTCATATCATGCTATATTAATTTATCTGAAAATTCACTAACTGACCTTTCTCCTTTCATGACCCATATTCTTATTATCATTGATCATAATAAGAATTGTAATAAAACATTTATTTTAGCTAAACTTTCTATTAATCTCAGTTTTTTGTCTCTTGATAATTTTAAGTCTATTTCAATCTTCACCTTTCCAATTTTACACTTGCATATTTATGCCTCACACTTGTGCCCTTTTTTAGAGCATAGAAGTACGCCTGTTCCTGCTTTCAGTGGGATTTCTTTGATTTTCTAGTCATTGAAGAATACTTGATATTTCTTGTACCTTACTATATTTCTCTTTTTCCTCTGCATCAGAATGTTATTTGGCATATCTTCAAAGCACAGCAAAAACTTATTATATTTAGAGACAAAATCTACATGCCTTAAATATATCATTTAAGGTATTTTACACTGCACACTGAAACACAGAAGAAATATGAAGGGTTTATTGTTTAAAGATGTTCTGTGAGACACTCACAATGCGTTTGACTTGGATGATAACATTAATACTTTATAGTACATGTGGGCTGTGTAACACAGAAGTCTCAAAGTACTCCATGGAGAAAATCTTGTTTACTATTTTCATGCTTTAAACAAGTTTGTACAACTTAAAGCGTGTTTTGGGGAGGAAATAGAAAAAATATGAAATTTCAAGCAAAACAAGATACGGCTATGTGACTGCCAAAATCTCGGCAGAAAATCCGTAAAAAGTAACTATGGAGTTTCTTGGGTAATTAATAGGTCAAAAATCAAAATGCAGCTACAGAAAAATGTAACAAGCACAGTGTATATTCAGCATCCTTGTAGAATGGAAAAATCCCTCTCCCCTTCCCCCAGATCTCCTTCTACTTTAACTTTATTGAGGAGAACAATTGAACAGAAGACTAATTTAAAAAAGTAAAATAAATGGCTAAAAAGGTTTTCAGGCATGATGGAGACGTTTTAAACAGCAAGTTAGGATCTTAGCAAAAGAAAGAAAAAAAATAATTGTAGATAAATAGCAGAAAAGGAGAAAATAAAAATGTTTAAAGTAAGAAAACAGTTTAAATAACTAAATCAACATCCAACCGGAGGGAAAAATATTAAAATTGTAAATGTAAAACCACAGAGAGACAACCAAAAATCATTAATAAGAATGCAGATAAGGATGATCATTGGAATGCTGTATGCCTGATTTTTCAAAGCGTCTCAGCAAAATCCCTTGCTAAGCTGAAGAAAAGAAACAATCATGCACTAAGAGAAAAAGTCTTCTAGGAGATTAGTAACCGGTTAAAATACAGAAAGCTAGGCAGACATAAATGAATACATTGAGATGGGAAGAATCTGCTCTCAGGTCTTTTTTGCTGCTGCACATTTTCAGGAGTTACATGGAAAATGGAATACATAATGAGTTCACAAATGTTGCCAAGTTCACAGATGACACAGATGTACTCAAGATCATTAAACCTAAAACTGGCTGAATAGAGCAATAAAAAGTTTTCACTAGAAAGAGTTACCAGACAATTAAATTGCCTGAAGAAAAAGAAAAAAATTCCTAAGTACAGATACAGAAATGCGTATCTGAGTTTCTTGCTACTTCTCAAAGACGTCAGAGTTATTTTTAATATATTTGTGAAAACATTAATTCAAAGCTCAGCTACAGTCAAAAGTCAAACGTGATTTGGAATTACCAAAATAAGAAAACACATCAGAAAACAGTAAACATAATATAGAAAACATAAAACACTGCATCATGCCATGACATCATGCCTTTCAGGATATCATACAACTAGGAAAAGCTCAGGGAAGGAGGCAATGAGGATGATATGGAAAGATTCCTGTACAGAAGACCATGAAGTAGATTAGGACCTGAAACAGAGGTATTTGAAGAAGGATGTGGTAGTGACCTACAAAATCATGAAGAGTACAGAAAAGCTGAGCATTTCAACTCACAGATTTTAGAAAAGTTCACTGAGGAATCCATATCCTGTTCGGAGAAAATTTAGAAGGTGGATGAGGGAATGAAACAGCTGAGTGAGAAACTGGACACAAGTAAAACACTCTTTGCAGTTTCCATCACAGAAATTATGTGTTTCATTGTCATACATCTCTCATTTTGCCAAAAAAAGAAAAAAAAAAAATGGGGAAGAAAATAGCAACCCCCTCCAACTACTAAACCCAACTGTTTTTCATTTCATGTAGATTCTGTCTCATATTTAAATTATAAGTAATAATTAAGTATTTATCCGTGTAATTTCTCAGCTAGTTTTTTGTGCTATGTTATTTAACAAGAGTTTTGGCTGAAGCAGAGAATAAGGCTTTAGGCCTTCTGACTGCCTTTCTTAATATCTTCCATTTGTATACACACATGCATTTTATTTGTTTGATTGTAATGGGTTTATCTGCCTTGTTGGCTTTTTTCCCCTCCCTTTTCTTTCATATCTTGTTTCTACAAAAGCTTTGTTTGATTTATCAGGAATGAAAAAACATACCAGGTTGTGAACCAAAGGAAACATAAGAATTCAATAGTCCTTCAGGATGGAATCGTAGGAGGGATTTTATAGAAGGACAACTATAAACCTCGGGGTGGAGGTTTTTGTCTTTTATGTGTATAGTAATTTTGCTCATTTGGGCTCAGGACCAGGACTGGAACTGGCCAAACCCACAAAACAGCTAATTGAATGTTTCAGTCAAAACCCGAGATCCTGAAACCCCCCTTCCCCAGCCAGCCACTGCCTGGTGCAGAGAGCAGCCCGGCCTCAGCACTGCCGCACCTTCTCCTTTGAAGTTACCCGAGCATTTTGATAGCAGCGATACTGCTGCTTAAAAGCAGATGTGAAGTTGATCTGGTGCCTGAAGTCAAGCCCTGTCTTCACTGTCCATGCGTGGGCATACCAAGAAGAAGGTTTTGGCACAAAACAGCCTTGCTGGCTCCATGGCGGGGTCTGTGCCTGGCCCAGCTACCCCCAAACATCTAGGGTGCCCCGGGGGTGGTACCATGCTCTCAGAGCTCCCCACTCTGCCCCAGAAGAGGGGCAGAAACTCCCCACCTTCACCACATGTGCTGTCAGTTCCAATTCTGGTTGTCTGGGAGGGGGTATGAGGGTAGGAAGGACTCGGCAGGCTCCAGGATGCAAGGTAGTAGTGGCAGAGGACGTGCCAGGAGCCATCTGACACCAGCAAAGCAGAGAAATTTGGCACACGACTTATTTCTCAGCCAGGCAGGATTCCTGGGCTAGGTTGTGCTCTGTAGAAATCCTGCCCCGACCCTCAGTCCAGGATCCCCACTGCAGCCAGGTCTGCCACTCACAATCTCCTTCAAAGTGCAGCAGCCCATCTGCAAGAGGTCTGCAGAAGCATCCATCATGGTCCAGGCACTGGGGGAAACATCTAGAAATCAGGAAGGAGTTTCAACCATCTCGGCTTGAAGACACGCAAGTTCCCAGCCAAAATACCAGCTTAAAGTCTATCCAGGAGCACTGTCACTGCTTGTTTAACTCATGCCACTCTATAAACTTTTGCACCAGGGTGGGAGCACAACACAGTGTTCTGATTTCTAAGAAATTTAACTGCAAGTATTGTAATCAGGTGTCTTTTCAAAACCTGTTTCCATAGGCAATGGGCATTCAAACACTTAAACTTCTCTGGGAGAGAGTAGGATTTCCACTTTCCCACACACAACTTCTGGGTAGGTGCCCCTGTAGCCTGCGCTGTACAGTGATTCTCTCCTTCCTGCTCTTTCTTGCAGCCCAATTGAACCCTTCAGTCTCCAGCAGGAATCAAATGCTCTCACCGATATTTTGGATGAGTGCTTTCAAAACCAGCCCAATTTATAGGAAAGGGAAATTACAATCATATTGGTATGTACCAAGAGAAAAATCTTCATATGCCTAACTTCAGATGTGGCTACTCTCCCCTCTTCAGTACTGAGAGAGGTGCCTCCAGGGCAGAATCCAAGCCTGATGCCTTCCTAAACCTTTCCCTCTCAGCTCACTCTCAACAGCTATTTACTAGTTCAGGAAATCCAGGTACTGCACCCAGGGCTCTGAAGCCAGCTCTAGAGGCCACTGGCTATACTGGATCTGGCTCAATTCCCTTCCACCCCTTAAACCCCTTCATGTCAGCTCCCTGAGCAATTACACTCACTCTCCGAGTGGTGTGGTGAGTGAGTCCAGAGAATTTCCACTTCTTGGACGAGTTGTTTTCCTGAGTGCTCGCTGTCACGATGAGGGGAATTTCAAGCCTTGTCTTCAGTCAGCCTGGAAGAAATCTCTCTTCCAAATTAAAGCCAACCCCTGCTTTCTTTTAGTTATAGCATCTGATTCATTAATTAGGGACTGAGGCTTATACATTTACTCATAGCATGAAAAGATCAATTCTTATTCCAAAGAATTAGGAAATAGTTATTGATTTGTATCCTCCCCTAATTGGAAGAAAAATCAGTTAGAAAACCAGCATAGTAGCTTCATCTAGAAAAGCAAGTATCCCTTCAGACCTGGAATTTACCATTTCCTTACTGGACAGGAACTTGTTCTAATGAGGAACAGGGGAACAATGCCTGCAGTATTCCTTCAGCTGTAACTCTGGGAACACTTGAAGCTCTGCCATTTCTGACTAGCTTTTAGCATATGCTTTTCCTGTCCAAATTCTGGGTTATTTTTTAATATGAAAGAATACACTCAGTCCTAAACAACATGGAATAGGAAGTTGCTACTGTCCTTCAGCCAACATGACTTTGCATGCATTGACTTGGATGCCATGTTGTGTTAAACGAGCTTTCAAATGAGAAAGATATTGCAGAGAGAACTTGATCATGCATATTAGCACTGAATATATACTTTCTAAAGCTGAATGAACATTGCTGAACTGCTCAGAAATGTTTGCACCTTAAATTAATGAGCTGTATCTGTCTTCCCTCCTGAATGAAATGAACACTTAGATAAAGCACAAACACAAGAAGCTGTCTTTGACTTCTGTGCAGAACTGAACTTCAACTGTCTTAAACAGTTTGAGAAGTGAATTTCATGGCAAAGCACATAATTCACTGAATATTCACAAAAAGGCGAACTTTTAATAGAGTTGAAGTTGAGCTATTCATTCACTACCTTGAGCACAGTGAAGAGGAGACAGAGATGAGGTCCACATCATCAAATAGCATTTTCAGGCAATGTGTACAAGTGCTCCTCACGGTACCAAAGTCTGTTGAATTATATTTTGCCTGAACATATTTTTAAACAGAATATCACGTTTTAGATCATGAAGAAATTTCTCCCACAATCAGATAGGTCGTGACCACTGCAAAAGAACTCGCCTCTCTGTTGCCTGGAAAACTGCTCACTAGAAAGTTGTTCCTAGCTTTATCTAGGCATGTCATCAAACAACTTTGCAGCTCCTTCAGACATCTAAATCACTAATGACACTTTTGCTTACCCATCCCATTTTTTTTTTGCTATAACTAGTGGCCTGCAACATTAAGCCTAAGGCAGAGTGAGAGAGTAAAAAAGATGGCATTAAAATATGGTCCTAACAGCTGCATTGGGATCATTTCCTTTGTGTTGTAGTAAAGCAAATTCACTCTTTTAGTTTTAAGTAACTTGTCAAAGGTAGACATCAGTAATTTATGAACAAAATTCTTAACAAAACCCAAAATCAGTGCTTCCAGACAGACAATGTATTTCCAACCTGCTGTTTCTAACCTTTTTGATTCTTAGTTCTATCATACAGGGTGTTAGTTTTCTTCAAAAATTAGTACGTAAATGTGATAAGAAGTAAAAAGTGGTTACAGGTGGGATCATTCCTAAAATTAATTGTTTCTTTTGTATTGTTCAAATTCATTACTTGTTTCAGAAACCTTGTCTGGAGCTCACTGAAGTCTGATGAATTCGTAGCTGTTTTCTTCACCACTGAAATCCTGTTACTGAGCACTGTGGGACTTGGTTCACTAGGAATTTGACAGTCACTTCTCCTTCCTCAGAAAAGTTTGAATAACTTTGTCCTGGCTTTCGTTTCAAACCAAAATTTGAAAAAAAACCCAAACCAAAACACCAAAAAAAACCCCCCAAAAACCAACAGTAAAAGTTTACATTAACAGTTAACATGTGAGTATATGAGATTAGCTCCTCACGTTCTAGGTCACAATTATCATCTCTGTAAAAGCTGGAAGCATGGAAGCATATCAAAATGTTTCTTTCAGTTCCAGAATTATTTATTTTTCTGTTACTGATCTGAGTAATCTCTATAGTCACCAGAAGTTCAGGGTTTTAGGTTTTTTGGTTTGGGGTTTTTTTCCCTTTAGAAAGGGCCTGGGACTTAACTGCACATTCTAAGTCGATATTTTGAAGGAAAAATATCTTTTCATGCAAAATGTGGTGTCTCAGATATATCTGTAATTAAACATCTTCACATAAAGAAAGGCTTATACATGGGTAGAATATAATTTGTTAATGAAGACCACATGGTAATTTTATCCCAGCAGAGAAATTTGTAAGTTCAACAAAGCTGTTACTAAACACTGCTTCCTATGTACAGCTCTTGACAATATTTTTTCTGCTATTTAGAAGGCCACAAATGAGTAAAGCCCCTACACATGTCCAATTTGAAGCCCATAAGTACTTCCAGGACTAATAGTCCCAACGAGACTACTAATCTACTTGCATGTACACATGTGATTCACCAATTCTGTGATCCAATGGATGAGCAATGACGAAAATAAGGAAAGGAAGTAATTTCTGAGGGCTCACATATGTGATAGCTCAGTGACAGAAGACCTCATTCCAGCCTTTCACACAAGCTGCACGCTGGCCAAGATTCAGGTATCTGCAAGCCAACCATATACCACATAAATATAGACATTGTATGTGGGCAAGTGAATTGAGCCTCAGGTAGGTGACAGACTATATGGCTTTCTGAATCTAAACGGCTGTGAAAGACCTCCTGGATGCCAGGCTTGTGCACTCCACACACACAAGAATTGCAAAACAGAAGTGAAGACTGACAGAGAAGAGAGATCAACTGACCCCACTTGTAATGCAGATGTAAAAGTAGATAAATCCTTCATTTAACTTGGGATTTCTCCCACGGTCTTAAGGCAAGTGACTCCAGAAAGACCCTGAAGAACTAGGGCAAGGGGGAAGTGGAGAAAATATCCCCTTGCTATTATATGTACAAGGAAAAAGAACAGATGAGGTTGTCTGAAATCAACGTGCCAAAGTTCACAGGCATGTGTCTTTCTTTTGATGATCCAGCATGGCAAATGACATTGCTGACCATCAAGGATATGCTGGAACACCTCCCATAACCATAAAAGAATTGCCATTATTATACGTGCTATAAAAATGAATTTCCATTTGTCAACACCTAGTGCCCAGGGCTCTCAGGGCACTTTAACAGACGACAATTTGTTTAAACATTTGTTTTAAGCATTTAGATGGAGGAACATTTTGTTATGTACATATAAAGTTCTGCAGAATCCAAATATTTTTACTGGAGATTGAAATGTCACTTCTTCCAAACACCATATTTCTTTACTTGGCATATGGGCACAACAGATGGAGTAAACATGAAAAATTGCTATAACACTAAGAAAAGGTTCTTCTCAATTTTGAAGAGTTTGGAACTGATGTTAAGATTTTCCTGCTTGACTTCCTTAAAGTCAATGGTACGTAATCCCATTAATGCACACATGGCATCATCTTGCAAGGAATAAAAGTTCATATCATCTTCACTGATGTATAACAGAGCACTCTCCAGACAGAATGAAAGTTTTCTCCGTCCCAGCCATTTCAGTATTAGAATTAACTACTGAGCTTGACCTATAGAGTTCTCTAACCTGGGATATCCACTGAGGTTCTCTCTCATTCCTGTGGTAATAATCTCTCTTTTTGAGTAGCTTGATATATTGACTTCTTAATCTGAGAATGAGAAAAAGAACAACAACCCCACTATCTCTCAGATAATCCACATTATATGAAAGGCATCTGCATTACCAGAAATGACAGCATTTTAGGACTACATTCCTAAAGATTTGTTTAAAAGCAGTAGAACTTAAGTATAGAATTGCATGGGAAATATTTTTAATTTCACAGAGAGGTAATATTTAAAAAATAAACTGTTTCATTTTCAGGTTCAAGTTAAGAGTTTAAAAATTGAAAGCACCAGCCTTTGCCTACCGCAGCCTGATCAGTACTCCAGGAACTGCAGGAACTGGCACGAAGATGCAGAGAAGAATTGAAGCAATTGAATATCATCAGCGATTTCAACAGCCCACATGAGAACTCGGTTCCCACACAGCTGGGAGTTGCTGGCTCTCTCGCTCTCTCACACACGTACAATGGAACAATAGCATTCTTCATTCAACTAGTGAAGACCTTCCCATTTAGTTTCCATTTCGACAAGAGATCTTACCTGAACAAAGAAAAACCTTTAATTCCAAAATATTTGTCTACCTCTGCTCAGGAATTTACTTTGGTACAGCTCAGTTAACAAATACTAGTAGAAGAAATTCTACACATATGAAACAAAATGTACAAGTTCTGGAGAAAACCAGAAGTATTTGTATACACAACCACAGGACTTACTCAAAGAGCTGCAAGGAATTAGTAGGAGCATGACACACGCTCCTGGATTTGTTCCAGGCATTTGTGGATCCACAGGCAGTGTTTATCACAAGAACAGTTATACATGAGGAGCCGGCAGCTGCCACAGGCTTTTCTGCCTAACACAGGCAAAGCTATTGTCATTCTCCACTTGCTTTCCATTGCAGTTCACCTGTGGTCAGATCATACCCATCTGCTTATACAGTAACATTGTCCTTTGATGTAAGTATTTCTTTTTCTCTCCCTACTGTTTATGCCATCATATCTATAGAGGGCAACTACAGCCCTTTGCATGGTCTGTTTTGTTACACTAGATAGGTAAGCCAAAGTCTCTAGATTTGAAGAGATAGAGAGACTGTTGGACATCTTATATATTGCAGTCCATTAAATTGCACCTAGATATATCTTTAGCCAACTCCAACTTGTTTAATAAAAGAAATAGCCTCAATTTTTTAAGCAGTAAAGGAAGGGATACACAGTAAGTGTTTTGAGTTGTACGCACAATGTAGTAAACTGAGTTCAAACAGGCAAGAAGTTTATTCCTGAGAGTAACTACTTTTACTACCAGATTCTTCCAGCTCTCGTAACAGCTGCAAAGTAGAAAAGAGCAGTGCTTCCAGAAAGGTGAAGATTTCCCCTATCGATGTCTCAGTGCTCCTTCCCACCACACAGCTAAAGATCCCCTACAACACTGGATATGTGAGTCCTTCTGCTAGCAGATCTGTTCAGCATCTGCCACCTCTTCCAAGCAGTCCTCTCCCCCTCACACAACTCAGCAACCAGATGAGTCACAGGGAGAACCATCACGTAGCGGTAATGGTATACACATGCAGCTCTCAGCAGCCAGGCTACAGCCTGTGCATCTTCCAGTAACGCACTTTATACCTTGAGACCCAAGGAAATACTTGGCTTTTGCACCTCCTATTTACAGGAGAATTGCAAGCACAGCAGGAGAGATTGAAGTAGAAGGAAGATGTGAATGAAGACACACAGAGACAGTACAGTGTGACAGAGCTTAAAGAAAGCAGAAATGTAATTAAAAAAAAGAAAATTAAAGTCATAAAAAAAAAAAGTAATTTGCAGATAGAGGAAAAAAACAGAGCAAGTATCTGTCTGTGGTGGCACAATTTCCTCCCCACCTGGGCCACATAATAGTACAATGGACCAGAACAATACATAATGGTCTAATATGAAAGAAAGAAAAGGTGGAGAGCAACGAGCTAGAACACTACGGCAACCCCTTAGTGTACCTGGTTCCCATGGCTCCTACCGTTTGAAAAATAGTAACTATAATCGATCACTCCTGACAACATATGGATCATGGCCACAGAGGGGAGGTACCAGGACCACAAGTCCTAGCAAGTCCTGGGCTTGCACACCCGGTGAAAAGTACTGGAATAGTCCATTGTCCAAGCTGGGCTGAAGTGGAAAAGTACCTGACAAAAGTCAATTATCAAACCAAACATCCAATACTTCCATCCACGACACTATCACATGAAAGAAATGAAAAAATATATTTTAGGGACCCTGTGAATGGACAAGTTAGACATGTGTGCCAAAGTAGATAGGCCATGGGTGTGACCTATGGGAGGAGAGCAGAAGGAAAGAGGGAGAAAGCCCATAAAAATCATGAAACTTCTATGGATTACACTTTGCAAGAGATCACCATACAGATACCATCTGGCCTTTAAATCATAAAAAGCAAAAAAATCCCAACCCAAAATGCAAACCGCATCTCCATTTTCTTAGACTTCACGCTGTAATAGTATTAACTGTATAAAAAATTTATAATTTCACTGGAATTTTCCTCTCTCATTTTAACATTGTCCCTACTGCCTTCTACTCTGTATAAAAGCTAGGAGTTAATCTCTGGAAGAGATGATCTAGGTAGCAGTTCTCTTCTCTTTTATCACATCAATGCATCTTCTCTAATCACATTTCTATGCCACATGTAACTAGGAGAAGAGACGAGAAGGCTTGAGTTATTTTTTCTCCAATTGACTCTGGTCAGCAGGATATACATTTCTACACCAGGTATTTTGTTCCTGGCTAGATGGCTGCACAGCACTCCCACAGATACAGAGTCTATACTGTTCCAGCCACATATATATAGATATAATACTCATACAAAGTCCACAGGCAGTAAGATAGCCACCATTTATTACCTGTTATCCATTTTTTCAATTGGTCTTTAAGGTCAACTCGTTTGCTAACAACTCAGGTGAAAACTAACTCTTCCACAAAGAGAATACTCGTTGAAGGCAAACCTGTCATAAACCAAATACACATCAAAATTCTCCACCTGTAGTCTTGTCACAGAGCCATTCTTTGTTGTCAAAAACTTTTAACATCCCAAAACGCTTAGTTCTGACACCTATTTTCCAGTTTACTGCTTTCTCCCTTTTCCCATTATAGCTGGGAACTTAGTTCAGCTGCATTACATTCAGCAGCAACAGCCCTCAGCCTGCTGCGAATTAAGCTCTCATGGTTGTTATCATGTGCAGGCTCAGTAAGGGCTCCAGCTCGTGACCAGTCACCAGAACGTTCACAGACCTTATCATGCTCTCTTATCAAGCATAGCTCCAAGTTACTTCTCATCAGCTGGCTTACTTACCCTTCATCCTGTTTTTAATAAATGATGTTACAGTGGTCAGGGCCATGCTGGTCAACTTCTCAACCAGTAAAACTTACCATAATGATTCACTGGTGAGCTACTATGAACGTATTATTCCAAGGTTTCTCAAGCTTTTGCCAGTATGCATGTAATGCAAAGGCAACCTTACAGCAATGATGCAATTGTAAGGAAGTACAATATTAATCTACTTCTTTGTTGAGCTTTATAAAATTTACCTTCTCATGGCGGACACTGCCTGAGTACATCCACCAAATAAGTGAGTTTTCCTACTTATTGTCTACTACATCTACCCGTTAAAGGAGCATTGATAGTAACTTTTAATGGCTATTTACTTTTGTCAGTTGGTACTTCGTGGGTACCACCAGTAGCTGCCTACATATGAGCTCAGAGGTATATATGCCTGTTGGTATGTGGCAGGCACCTCCAACAAACACTCGTGTGCGCAAAAGGTTTGATTCGTAATTTAGCAGCGATCTGTTTACAGTGAATACTGTAAATGAATACTGAACTCTGTGTTTCTGTTAGCTTGGGTAAGAAGGAACTGCCCTTGAGTAAACTGCTGGATTCCTGGGTGTAACAGAAGCTCTAGTGCCAGGGCAAAAAACATAGTATGGGGGCTTTTGTGAATGCCAGTTCATCCCCTTCCTCATGAAGGCAAACTTAACCCAGTTCCCCAGTGCAGATGGCTTTGGATATTCAGCACAAGATTTATGTGACCACAACACACAAAGCCAGGTTCTTTTTGCTCAGTTCTAGGTTTGGGGGGTTTTTTTTCTAAGAAGCATTGTAAAAGGACTTACTGTGTATATAACAAAAATCTCTTTAAACTTTCATAACACAAACACTGTTAAGTGCTAGCATTTGCTTGCCAATTTCCAGAGCAGGAGTTAGATAATATCAGGGTGGGACAGTTGTTATGATCTCTTGAATTCTTATCCAGAACTTTGGTCTTGGCTGCCAGATATTCCTGGTGCTCAGCACTGACACATTCATCTTGAGCTTTCACCTCTGGAGGTCTGTCACTTCATATCAAGGCGGGTGTTATACCCATGGTGTACTTTCTCATAATTTTTTTTGAAGAGGACAGGAGAAGCACAATTCATTCAAAACATATTACATTAGAATGGAGGAATAAAGCGAATGACCTTTTCCTTCTCCTTCATTTGCTATCCAGGCTACTGTTCTGCTTAAGCCAGTTTTTTCTTCAGGCTCTCTCTTGTCTACATTAAAGGTAGCATTCACTCCCACATCAATAAGAGCTTCACATACCTTGAAGAATTGTGCCTCAGTTAGAAGAGAGCTTTTTTTTTTTTCCCCCCCTTCATCTCTCCGGTCGCATTATATTTTTCAACAGTTCAAGAAAGTTATTTCTTTGAAACACAGTTTCTAGGCATTATCGCCTTTTTTTGCATGATATTTAATATGTGATTTCAATGTGTCACAGAGATAGCGTGAGGTTTTTTTCATGCTTTAAAAAAGGAAAAACTGAAAACAACAAATGGAACACTCTCTGGAGTTTATGAGGTTCCAACATGAGAAAGATACTTTTGCAGGCAATACAGACACACGATGCCATAACAGTCACATGCCTTAATCTTCTGATGAATTCTCACCTACCTTTTCCTTAAGTGGAAGAATACTATGTACTTTTATCAGTGACAACAGGAAACTTGTCAAAAAGTGTCAGAAAATCAATTCAGAGCACTTAAGTAGTTCTTTAAGCCTATGGCAGACAACCAAGGAACCTCCAGCCTGCCAATACACCTTCTGGAGAGCTAGCTCAGTGGCCAGACACCGCTTCTGGAAAAACATCTTCTAATGCTTGCATCTTTTGCCAAGAAAGGAAAGAATAACACAGAATAATACGATATACTGGAATATCACCAGAACAGATCTTTGTTACCAGAAAGCACTTCATGCAAATATAGTAAATACTGGGAGGGGGAAGATGCTTGTAAAGAAAAACTCAGGAATCACATAGTGATGATTTCCCCATTGTAAAAATGAACTTAGATTCTCCAGGATACATAGGTCATGTCCTCTATGAGAAAGTCTTGCATATCAACAGAAGAAAATAACCCACAAATATTTTGTATATTAATTCAAGTTTTAAACACTTCAACAGCATCCCAGAAGGCAATAGTTCTTAAAATGGCTTACTGTCTCTGCTGAATCTGGATTAATAAAATGTATTTTGATTTATCATCTATGTTTTCCCCCTACAGGAAAATATTACAGTCTCTTTTCACAGGGGTTTGATTCAATCTGTGTGAACTATAAAGACAGATCCTGACAGTGTTCACTGCCAGGACAGTCAGATGCACTGATAAGATATTTCATTTCAATGCACCTTGAGTTTTCTGAGAAATGAGATTCTCTAGTTCTGAAAGATGCACAGCAAATGATTCTCAGCTCCTCCTCTAAGAGGGCGATCAACCTTGAAATACACTGGCTACACCTGAAGCTGACAACACCACCTTGGCTCTGAAGCAGTAGCAGGACTGTGATAGTTCAGTTCTTACAAGACAGCTAGATTTTATTCTTTTACTTTTTCATTTTTAATTGGTAGACTATGATATCTTTCATTTAAACAAATTAAGAACTGAGAAACATACGTATACATAAATATATATACACACCAAATATATGTATGTATATCCACCAAATCAATCTGCACATGTGGAAGTCATCTGTGACATCTGGTCGCTCACTAAATTATATGTATGTACATATAGATACATCACTCCATATGTATTTGCACCAAACTTGTCTAATATGCTTCTCAGGTGCAAAATGCTGAGCTCCATACACCACTAAGCTTTCATTAAGAAATTCAGCTCCCACAGTAATACTTTGTGATTCTGTATTTTTATGTCCAAGTACATGCCTCAATATCTAAGAGGCAATGGCAGTCAATGAGCATAGTAAAGTGGTAAATTTTAAATGCATTTTACATACAGAGAGATATTATGAGTTGAAGCCGTATTTAAAATTTAGTGTAGTGAATCGTAGTTCCTCTACCAACACCAACAGGCACTACACCAACCAGGGAGTGTATTTTTTAACTCAAGGTCACACAGCAAGATGCTACTAAAAAAAGTCCAGAAACTCTTTTTGCATCTTACCCTCTGCTTAAAAATTAGCCCAAGATCCAGTTTTAAAGACTATCATCAGGAGAGTAAATGTCAGTTAACAGAGTTTCTCCTCACTGTTCCCAGGCAATGTCTGGTAGTTAGATGGTGACAAGTTTCACAGTGATTGCTTTTTATTCACAGCTTCTGATTGCAGATCAACACCCGCAAGAACCTCATATAGTTTGCATGAATAGTAAATAAAAGTCTCTCTCCTGTGGATCATTACTCTCATAATACTCAAGTTTATGCCATTTGTTTAACTTCTTACTTCAGAATTAGTTGAAGATCTGGGAAAAATATTCATATTCTCAGTTAAAGGATCCAATCAAGATATGATCTTAAACATAGCTACATTTACTGTATAATCCCGCTATATCAAATGAAGTCCCAAAAGAAAATTAAATGATTGTGAAGTCAGCTGAATTCTGGCTTGATAAAATCTTACAAGGAGCAATAAACTAAATCACAGGTTCCTAGGCTATAACATACGCATTTCAATGTGACACAAGACACTTGCTAATAGTTTCTGGCTATTTAATCATATAAAACTAGGTTTTCAAAGTGTTTGTCTTCATTTAAATAAGCTACGCTGTTATTAGCTTTCAAAGAGGCACCTGCACAGGTTAGATGGTTAGCATTTCCTCTGGAAAATTCCAACTTGTCAAGAACAAATCCTTTTTGCAGAAATGTGACAGGTTCACAGACTCAAATTCAAAGCAAAAATATCAAAGATAAAGCTGTACTGAAGCTCAAAGCATCCAAACAGATCAGCAGTTAAGGCAATCAAATAGATTCAGCTTCAAATCTCCTGCTTTTGGAGATCAAGGGTTTGAAGTTTGTTTTACATTCAGTGAAGCCTCTATTGAGTTTTCAAAGTCAGTCTTTCATACTATCTTATTATACAAAGTGAAATAGCTCCAACATAAGATTTTGCTTTAAAGTTGTAACAAAGACATGCACTAGCTGAGATTGTACTCTTTGAGCAGCACTGTACAGAAATACTCATGCTAGGCCAGACTGAGCTACCTTAGATACCAGAAGGAGTAGAGGAAAAGTAAAAGTCTCTCTTCTACTTGCATAGACAAAAAAATAAATAAAAATGTAAGACAAATGTTCCTTAGCGGCTTCCCAAGGTCAGAACCAGAAGACCAACCACCTCAGGTGTATGTATACCAATGGATGCAGCCTGGGGGAACGAACAGAAGAACTGGAGCTCCGCGCCCAGTCAGAAATTTATGATATCACAGGAATAACCAAAACATGGTGGGACAACTCACATGACTGGAGGATCACGATGGATGGCTATAGGCTGTTTTGTACAGACTGGCAGGGACAAAGAGGAGGAGGAGTCACGCTCTATGTTGAGGAAAACCTTGAGGGCACAGAATTCAACTATGGTGATTGTGGAAGCCCTGTCAAATGCCTCTGGGTCAAGATCAGAGGGGCTGTCTCCAAGGATGATCGTACACTAGGCATCAGCTACCAAACTCCGAACCAAGAAAATAAGGCCAACAAAGCAATATTTGTGTCACTTATGCAAGTTTCGGGTCAACAGAACCTGGTTCTTATGGGTGACTTCACCTACCCAGACATTTGTTGGAAGAACAACACAACAGCTCACATCATCCATCAAGTTCCTGGAATGTGTAGAGGACTGCTTCCTCATACGAATGTTAGATGTGCCAACCAGGAATGAGGCACTGCTGAACTTGCTGCTCACAAACCAAGAAAACCTGCTTTGTAATAGCTCGGTTAGTGAAAGCCTTGGCTGCAGTGATCACAATATTGTGGAGTCTGGGACCCTGGTGAGCACACTGAAGGTTAGTACTAGGACAAAAGTTTTAGATTTTAGGAGAGCAAACTTCAGTTTGCTCAGAGCTCAGCTGGGAGGGATTCCGTGGGAAGCTTCCATGGACGATAAAGGAGCTACCTAGTGCTGGGAGTTTTTCCAGAACACTCTCGTGGAAGCACAAAAATAGTTCTTCCCCTTTAAAGGTAAGGGAAGTAGACAGAGCAAGAGACACCCTTGGCTTAACTGTGAGCTTCTGAGTCTGCTTAAAGCCAAAAGAGAAGCATACAATGATGGAAAAGCAGACAAACATCCGTTGAGAACTACAGCGGCATTGCCACGGCACGCAGAGATGCAGTTAGAAAAGCAAAAGCTCAGCTTGAATAGAAATTGGCCAGAGATGTCAAAAACTACAAAGAGTTCTTCAGGTATGTAAACAACAAGCAGAAACAGAAGAAAAATATTGGCCTGCTGTTAAACAGGGGAGGTGAATTAGTCACCAACAACACTGAAAAGGCCGAGGTTCTTAACACTTTCTTCCCCTCTGCCTTTACCAGCATTGTTGGGCCGCAGGCCTTGGGAACAAAAATCCAGGTTGATGCAAACACAGACCCATCACCAGTAAAGGAAGAGTTGGTATGTGAACTATTACAGGAGCTTGACCTGTACAAATCAATAGGCCCTGACAATATCCACGCGAGGGTGTTCAGAGAGATGGTTGACGTCATTGCAAGGGTGCTCTCCATCTTTGAGAAGTCATGGAGATCAGGGTACACCTCAGAAGACTGGAAGGTGGCTAACGTCACCCCCATCTACAAGAAGGGCTTAAAGGAGGATCCAGGAAATTATAGGCCCATCAGTCTTACTTCAGTTCCTGGGAAAGTTATGGAACGAATCCTCCTGGGGGCTATCACAAGTCAAATGAAGCATGTGATTGGAAAAAGCCAGCACGGATTCACCAAGGGCAAATTGTGCTTGACAAACCTGACCTCCTATGACAAAGTAACCTGTTCGGTTGATGTGGGGTGAGCAGTGGACATTGTTTACCTGGATTTATCCAAGGCTTTCAAACGGTTCCCCACAGCCTCCTCTTAGATAAACTGATGTGTTATAGTCTAGACAAGTAGTCTGTGTGGTGGGTGGGGAACTGCCAAAAGAAAAGGAGTAACTCAAGCCAAAGACAACATTAGCACAAGAATGAAGGTACATAAAATGGCCATTAATAGATGCAGAGTGGAAATCACATATAGAACCTCAGAGTCATTCAGAAAAAACCCTCCAAGAGGACTCATGGGTTGACAAACCCACCACTGCTTGATATATGTGTGAATTTGATCAAATTAAATCATAACCTAAGCCACCAATCAGACTGGCTGATAAATCAAGACTTTTTTCCTGTCAAATGCACTACATTAAAATTTTTCTTCCTCTTCACAAAACTGAAATGTTTGGATATAGGAGGAAATGTTTTGCCTAAATGAATGCAAAAAAAAAAGTGAACTATGCATGCTTCTGATGTGGAACAATGTATATGTGTTATTTTAAATTATAATGAAAACAAATAGTGGGATTTTCTACAAGTAAGGAATTCTGGTTTTCTGTTTGTATTCGCTGCAGTCAGAAATCCTTCTGGCTTGCTCTTTCTTTTTTTGTTTTTGCTTCGTCCCAGGCTTGCCAGTCACACCACCATACATCTTATTGGAAAAGGTGTTTTTTATGTGGATTTAAATTAGCATGCAGTGTGGACAGCTTGGAAAGGTTCTACAAACATGCTGAGATCCTGATTCCTTCCTGGCCAAGTGACATGTTTCACTTCCAGCTCTCAAAAAATAAACAGTGTGAGATCGAACGCATCAAAATAAGAGGTCTCTAGATTCTTTCTTCCACAAATTCAATCAATGCTTGTTCACATGAGCAAAGTTCTACAGCGTGTGCCGAGGAAGACTTGTCTGGGGAGAAAACTTCATGCACAGCTTCATTTCTCAGGTCCATGTCAGTACCTTTCAAGAATCATCTTCAAGGTTTTTAGACTAGGTTTTATGAGATGCTAATGATTGCACTCCGCTATAACCAAGGCTGTGGTTTGGCTAAGCTACTCACTGCAAGCACCCTTCCGTGGGCTGCAGCTCTGGGTGGGCAGCAGCCTCTGGGCCCAGTGCAGCTGGCCACTCTGGCACTCCCTGCCCTGCGGGCAGTGGGAGCCCCGCAGAAAGGTGCTGCTCCCAGGGACAGTGCTTTCTCCAGAGGAAATAGAAGGACACTGGGGAAAAAAGGCACAGCTGCAAGGTGGAACTATCCCTCCATGTATTACAGGCATCACTCTTTTCTTTGACACAGGACACAGGTGAGTCTTGCAACAGCTTATCAAACTACGACCAGTTCTTTACAAAATTTTATTTTACCTTGAATGTCAAGCATATTACCAATCTCCGATAGTAGGACAACAGAAAAACAACACATTAGAAAAAGCCATTTATAAAGTGTCGATTAAGTTCAATACAAGACTCTGCCTTAATTTAAGAAACAGATTTTAAATCCTCATGGGAACTGTGCCTTTGCTCTTTATGTAAAAGCAAGCAATACACCTCATTAGCAAAGCATACAATGAAAATTACACATAGCTTGCTTAAAATGAAAAAAGAAACAGCATAAACAAACATTGCAGCTAGTCAGCCAGCAGTTAGACCTTTCTCCTTGTAAACCTGCTTCTTCATTTTGGCAACTGCAGTCCTTGGGGAGAAACAGCAAAGGGTATATAACTTAATACTTAATTATGCAGAACTTACATTGGGGTTGTGCATACATTTTTTAATTTTTATTTTTGTCAAATCATAGCTACAAGCCAGCTATACCATTTTTTGTTCTTTTTTATTTTTAGTGCTATTTTCATAAGTTGAATCACCCACATGGAACCTTTTGATCTTCTGTAGCTGACAGTACCATATTCAATAAAACCTTGTCCCTTCTTGAACCAGTAGTTCTACCCTTGCATTTCACCTTGGTTTTAAGCAAAGAGTTGCATGGCAAAATAGGTGATATTACTTCCATAATGAGTCCACATGCTTAATTTATAAAAATCAGATACATGCTTTTGCTCACAGAACACTTGGAGCTATGACATGAAATGTACACAAGCCAATGAGATTCACACACATATGAAGTCAAAGCCAGCCACATTCTTTTAAAATCAAATACTGTATATGTTGGCTGCATGTGAAAAATTTCACAGTAATTTATACCTGATCAATACCATTTAAAGCCTAATCCTGCTCCCAGTGACATCTCCAGCAATTTTGCAAAGGACTTCAGTTGTAACAGGAGTATGATAGGACACTTAAATACTAAATATCAAATATTACAGTTAATTTTATTCCTATTAAAACTGATGATCTCTTTAAAAACACTTGAGATTCAATTGATGCAAGTTATAAAAAAATTATTGGAGTTTCTTTTCTAAAGGAATGTATAACCTTTGGGATCATTATATGTTTATAAGGTCAGAGGTACCTTTGTTCCTGCTTATGGGATTATTGCTGGTCACCTTCCTGAGACTTGAAAGACCATAGAAGACAAGCACCATATCTATTCCTCTAAATTATTGTAACAGAAATTAATAATTTGGTCCCTTTCTAAATGGATCTCTCCCCACAATTACACTAAAACATAGTGATGGGTCACAAATTCCAGGGGGTCCAACCGGTCCTGGCATTCCTGGACTGCCACGATCTCCATCTTTACCAGGCTGTCCACGCTCTCCAGGACGTCCTTCCTTACTCATACCCGGTGGACCTTCAGGACCTTAAGGACACACATGCAATAAACAAATACATTACAGAATATTTTTAATAAAATGAAAATAAGAGCCAGTATGGACGCACAAATCCCCTGCTCTTTGGTGAAGTATGCAGATTGAGAAAACATTTTCTGAAAAAGGCGCTTCTTGTCACAAACTGCTTATATGTTTATATAAACAACGTGATACCTAAGATTTTTTTTTTTTAAAGCATGTGGAAAACACATAAATAATACCTTTTAAAAGAAAATATAAAAATCTACCTTATTACACTGTTATACTTTATCATATAATCTGGAACCACCATGGCATGAATCAGAGTCCTCCTATTTCTACTCGTTTCTCTGGCTTTGGATCAGGCCCTAATATCTTTTCCAAACACTCAACTTTGCATTTTGCATGAATACACTGCTGTTAGGAAGAACATTTTCCTTCACTAAGCAATGCTTACAAGTCACATGATTATATCAGGGCTCAGTTTTCAGATACTGGCTGACTTCAAGAGCCATCTACCAAGAAACAGCAGTCTCAGGTACCAATCTCTGTAAGACCTGTCTTACATTAAATATTGCATTATATGACAATTTAAAAGGCATGCAAGAGATAGGCATTAGCCATAAACCATATGTGGTAATTAAGATGTGTAAAAACTATCTAAGTTTTTCCAAATTATATCAACATTTTTTACAAACCACATTCTTTTGGAAATTAATAGCATGCACTGAATCTGCACAGCTGAACCATCCCTCACCTGGAGGTCCTGGGGGGCCCTGGATCCCAGGAACCCCAATTCCTTGATTGCCTTTTGCACCATTTTTCCCTGGCAGTCCTGTGAATTAAAAAACACATGTATATCTTTGTACACTAAGAATATTTTCATCCAATGAATTAGGAAGTCAGAATTTAATAATTCTTACTGAATAAAAAATGTAATAGTTCAAAAGCAAATAATGGGATGTAAAATAAGCATTTCCTTGTAACCTGCACAGTGTAACTAGGTTCTAAATTATCATCATTTCTACTGAATTAAGAGCTGATGTAGCACCTTTTAAGCAGACAGCCACTATGAGTTGAGGGAATAGATGATGGGCAATTAATTTGCTGTCATTGCCTTTCCACTGGCAAAGTTTTTATGAAGTTGTATGAAGGAAGCGTAAGGTATTCACCACGGTTCCTGTGGAATACAGTATAGCCAATCTTCCACAACATACGGCAGAACTAAATCTCCACCAAAGAAATACCGAAAGGGGCAAATTATGAGCTCTCTTACACTAGTACAACCCAATAAATTCAGTTTCTTCATAGAAACAGATATCTATTTTTCCACCTCTTACGGAACAGCCACAACTGTTAGTGTCAGCTCCAGAGGAAACGTGCACATTTGCCTGCCTACCCCGGCGTATTATTAGTTAGCAGTATTTCCTACAGCTTTCCTGATCATTTTGATGCTACGGGAAACATAGGTGCTGCTGGGACCAGTTACCAAATTATGGACTTTACCCAGTCTCTAGGTCTAGTTCCAGACTATGTATGCATACTTTAAGTAACTTAAAGTCTGCAAATACATCACAGAAATCAGTTGGAATGCTCGGACAGATGAATTACCTGAAAGCATAAACCTTAGCTTGCCTAAAAAGAAACCAGAATGTTTAAGAAAAGCATAAAGAAAGAAGTAAAAATCCATATGAGATAAAAAGAAAGAGAGGAGAAAACCCCAGGAAATCGAGGCAGTATAAAGGTCGGCGCATGCCAAAAATCAGCCTACAGATAGTAAAGAGCCAGTGAATAAATACTGTTCTTTAAAATAGCAGAAACAAAGTTTGGAAGAAAAGAAACCAGAAAACATGGAAATACACTAAAGTCCACACCTAAGCATACTTGATCTAAAAACAATAATCTAAATGCAGTTTAAAACATTTACATGAGACTAAGAACTCTCTAAGAAGATCAAAACAAAGTTTGACTATAGTAGAACTGAACACTAGCTATCTTGTTGCGTTCTTGTATTTTCTCCTCTTCTCACGTGTGTTCTTTGTAGGCAGTGAAACGTTCACATTAGACCATGTCACCAATTACACTTTGTGATACAAACCCAGCTATTCCCTTACTCCACCCTGCACTAATCCCATTCAAAACCGCAAGCAGAAAACAGTCATAAGGCCCATTAGCACTATGACACATGCACGCAGTACCTCTTGTCCCACGAGCCCCAGGGCGACCCGGGATGCCTGTCAGCCCTGGAATGCCATCATTGCCTGGTAAACCAGGAAACCCTCTTGGGCCTTCAGGGCCTCTTGGACCTGGTGGTCCTGGAAGTCCCGGGGAAGCACTTTGGGATTGACAGTGGTTACAATTTTGTAGCCTTCCACTCTGGAGGATGGCAGGCAACTGAGCTGGGAGAATTCAAACAAAAACTTGCTTAGAGTGTTGTAACAATAAAATATAAAAATATTGCCCCCTAGCCACTAATACAACAGTAGTTTCCTCTCTTTAGAGAATATGATACCTTTAGAAAACAAGATGGTAAAGTACAGAATCTGTGTTCTGCAGGAAAACAAGGGATAAATCAGCAATATTGATCTTGCTTTCATGAAAGCATCTTTATAATTATCAGGAAACTTCTTTAGCACTTTAAACAAGGAAAGAACAGTAAAGAGGCCTTGAAACTTACTTCTCAGTACATCTGAACACACCTGTCTAATAAATTCTTCTGAAAATTCTCGTGCCTGAATTGAACAGAGAATGGTTAAAAAAACAGGGAGTCTGCATTTGTTTGGGGTTTTTAAGGTACCCAAAATGACAAGTTTAAGGTCCTATACATACAGGTTTTCCATCTGATCCAGGTGGTCCCGGGGGTCCTCTATCTCCTGGCTGACCTCTGAGACCAGGAGGTCCAACGAAACCCTGGATACCGGATTCTCCTTTTTGCCCATTGATGCCTCGAATACCTGGATCTCCTTTCTCACCTTTCTGGAATGAAAACCAACAAAAAGTCAATCGTATCTTCACAGACCATTTGGAAGCTAGGTAGCACCAAACATATTCTGAGAAAATCTTCATTGGTGATCTTCATAAAATGAATGTAAATTGTCACTGAAAATTAACTTGATACTGATGAGATCTATTTTACTAAAATGTACTGAAGTTTTCGGATTCCTTAGTAACGGTTTCAGATACAATTATTTACAAGATATAACTAGAAATAAATTACCATTATATTTTTTTTTAACCTTAAGGACTCATTTTACTTACTAATTAATATAAAACAAAATAGTCTTCGTTATTAACATATGGAAGGAAAGGCTTTATTCACCTTTTCATGTGAATTAGATCATTTGTTAGAATACATTAAAAGCTTTAAAAGGCTTGAAAAATTAGAAGTGAAATTCTGGCATCACCGAAGCTCTTGGCAAACATACTACAATAATCAAGACTTTTACCCTATCTCTGAAGTGTATAAGACAAAGTAAAAAAATAGTTTGATTTCAGTTAGGGGGTTTTTGTTGTTTTTTTCTGACTTCATTTATTCTCCATATGTTGGTAAGAACTGTAGTCCAATTGCTTCACTGGAAAAGGTTAAAATAATACTGGAAAATATTTTGATATATCTTCATCAAAGCAATGATTCTTCTATGTATGGAATTACCTACTGCAATAGTTCATGTGGAACTCTTTCCCTATGCTGGAGCCAACAAAAAATCAGTACAATGTAATTTGGTACGTGCCCAAGATAAAAGTTAGTATACTATGTTTACTCCCTGATGAATTTTTTCCTTCCGTTTTTGTACAGCTTCCGCATAATGTTATCAGTTGCTTCAAAATTTTCTTTCACACTTTCCAACTATTTTAGATGGAATTATGGAAATAAGACAGCAGGATTACTATATATGACAAAACTTATTTGAGCAAATATTGCAAGTTTAAGAAGCACTCAGGCATACAGTCTTCGTAGACCTATACTGAATTTTAAATTAGGGTATTTATAATACTTTGTACCATTCTATATAGTACTTATAAAAATTCTTTAGATCAGATATAAACATATGGAGCATATGTAGCTGCCTGTGGCTATACTAGAGGCTATATGTGCTGGGATCTGAAAATCATGTTGTTCTTGTAGCTAGAAATTTGTTTTAATTAATTTTACAGCTATGGACTATGTTTACATAAAAGACATCTGACTTGCAAGTTGATTTATTTGGACTAAATGTTAAAGGGGCTAGAAGGAATTAAGAACCAGTGAAATATTGGGAAAATGGCATCTATTGTAGAAAAACATTGCAGGCAAGAAGCCAGTATAAAAACACCAGGACAAAACGTTGGAAGCATCAGCACAACTGCCTGCAGAACTTGCCAAAAAGCAAATGAAACTGCTGAGGGAACATTTTCTGCAGTATATCTTGGTCTTCTAATGCTCAGCCACATCCCATGTGTGGCCTTGTTTGTTGATCCTTGCTATTGGCAAAGAAAACAAAATAAAGGAAAAGAGCTCAATAAGTGCTGAGAATTACAGACTGAAGAAACTTTTTATTGAGGAGTCAGAGCCTAACAAAAGACAACATATTTTATAAAAACAGCAAAAGCCCTAATTTTATAGGTCTGATAAGTAAACACAAGGACATCACTATATCTTAGTGTATAGTAAGAACATTATTAAAAGGATTTTTCAAAAGAAATACATTATTGCCATGATTTACAATATTTAAAGAGGCTAATTAAATAGTATACAAGGAATCTTTTACCAATTTTGGCCATGATTTAGCAAAACACCTATAAGCCAGACAGTAATTTTAAGTATTTCATAGACCCACAGCAGCATATATGGCAATTTATATGTATAAACGCATAAAATCCTTTAATTATCCGAACTGAGCTTCCAATGAATATGTCCAGTTACTGATATGCAACAATGCTTTAATGAAAAAGGGTTGAACAAAGAAATCTCTAAATAAAATTGAAGGAGAATTATATTAATGGGACAGTGTGTACCCTGTTTTCACTAAATATTGGAATAAATGAAAAATAATTAACAAAGTTAATTTTTTAAATACCAATACATGCAACACAAAGACTAAAAGGCTGGCCATAAATATATCTACATTAGCCAAACACAAGAAAAAAAAAAAAAGAAAAAAGATGGGACTTCTAAAAATATCCTGGAGCGCAACAAATGCAGTTTCTGACAGACCAGGAGCAATCCAAACAGGCGTCCCATTATGCCCCTTAAGTTTCAGGCTGAGTTGAATTATTCTCGTATAAAGTTAGTAGTAGAGAGGAAGAATTCTGCCCTGCATTTTCTGAGTCAGCTGCAAAGACAGAATCCTCTAAAAAAACCAAAATCTTTGTAAAAGCTTCACTATATTTCTTTTCATTAATTTTGAAATAAAGACACACAAAGAAATCTTACTGGTAAAGGTTAAAACACACAAGACAAATGTGGAAGTCAGCTGTGGAAGTCCTTACTAGAGACTTTTATGGAAGCTGAAAGTCCAGGATATCAGCACAGTTCAAAAGGAATTAGGCAAATTCAAGACTGACATTAAATGCAATGGTCTTGATCTCTAGCTTAAATCCCCCTAATTTGCTGTCTGACAAAAAAAGTGAAGGTATACAAGAAGAATTATCTTCTTTGTGTATCCCGTTCCTTAATTTTGTATCCTGCCCTGCTGTTACTGGCTGCTACTGAAAAATATGGATCATTTTGATCAAGTATTCTGTATTCTTTTATGAATATATTTTTATTTTTCAATGAACTTAGAATCTCTAGATTTTTTTCTTTAATTATTTGCTTTCTTCGACCAGCTCCTCCTCGTTTTGTTTGTTTAATTCTCTTAAAGTATATACTTAGCTTTAATTATTTTTCTAATCTTTCATTTCATTAAATACATATTTCACTATCTCTCTTTTTAACAAATATCTCTTTCTCTTCTCTGATATTTCTCAATTAATTTCTCTTCTGTTGCTTATAGAGATGTGAGTACGGAAGTAAGACTGTAAACATACATTTTACAGATCACATAATTTGCAGAAACAAATGGAATAATTTATTAGTATTGTATTTGTCATTACAAAATACTTACCTCTCCTCGTTCTCCACTCAATCCTTCTACTCCCTTTAGGAATTAATATGAAAAAAAAATTAAAAAAGCAAGATGAGCCAAATTACTCGGAAACAAAAAATAATATTTTTGTCCTCTGTTTTCCATAATTAATCACAAATACCAACTTTTAAAGATTCTGTGATTGCTATTTGTACAAAAAATCCAAACTGCACAGAGAGATGAAAAATGCATATCATGGTGAATTAACACTTTGGTAATACCTTTAATATCATAGACCAAAAGGATAAATTTGGAATATATTATACATATTCTAACCAAAAAGACATAATATAGACATACAGACAAAACCTTACTCACTCTACAAAAGATAAAAGAAATAAAATTTTGTGTTCTAGCAAAAGGAAATTCCTGATTCTACCTGTTTAATACTGTCTTACTAGACAGAAATCAAGTTCAGAGTCTTTGAAATACAAACTCAGTTTGTAAGCCAGGTTTGCATGTTGGCAAATGGTTTCAGTGTAATATCCGCCAAATGGTTCAATGGCGTTATTGATCAAGTTCCATGGCAAGATGGCACTTCAGTGCAGGCTTTTTCACTTTTCTGATATACTCTTATGGACAAGGGAATCTGGATTGTATCTTTGAGAAGTCTTGCAGGCTTGAGAAACCTTAGAAGGACCTAGCGCTGTCTACCAAAAGTATTTGAATGACTGATTTTTTGGTTGCTGACCAAACAAGATAAGCATGGGAAACAATTCAGACCAGGCCTGTATTATTTTTTCAGCTTTCTCAAAAAAAAAAAAAAAAAAAAAAAAAAAAAAAAAAAAAAGCAAGCATCAGTAATTCAGTTGCATCATTCTATCTAAAAAAAATTTATTTTCTTTCACTATCACTTTGTTTTACCTTATGATTAAAATAATAAATATAAGAAAATTTGTCCATTATTTGCAAGAGGAAAAACCAGAAAGTTTAATTTGTAACATGTTAGAGTAGGACATTACGTTTGGTTAAAACCAATGATTGGCCTTTTAGTTTAAAGTATTTCTTTTCAAAAATCTCCACTCAGCTTTACTACCAGACTCGTGTCAACCCACATACCCCTGAAAGTGATAAAACTAGGCTAACATACAATGTAGGTCTCCTGCCCATGCTCCACTGGAATCAGCTCCTTCTGGCTAGACAGGCAGCTGTATCGATGTCGTAATTCTGAAAACAGCAACTGTGACTTCCTTCCAAGTCTAGTTTCAGATATGTACCTCTAACAAATACTCCTCTGTTTAGACATGACATAGATTATGTAGTTAACAAGTATTTATAAATACTAACAGTTATTTTCTGTGGTGTAACAAAATAGCCAACTATGACACAATCAGAATACATTAGCCCTGAGGTAAAGAGAAATAACTGGATCTCACTGATTTGCAGCTGAAACAGGAAACATCTGTAATTTATGAGCACAGAAGATGTGAATAATGACTCCCAGTATAGGCTAGGAGGTAGTGAACTACATGAAAGTGTAGCATGGTACATGCAAAATCTCAACTTCTCAAGCATCACTCTTGCAACCTTTACACAAAAGCCACTTTGTACTGTTATCTGCATTTTATATTATTGGTAATTGTTTCATGAAAATTTTCCAGAATTAAGGATTTAATAAAATAATCCAGAAAAATGTACTTCCGGCCTGTTTCTCAAGATATAATATCCCAGAACCACAGAAACATGTAGGTTGGAAGGGACCTCCATGGGTTCGACTTCCTTTTCAGAACAGAACCACCTAGAGCAGGCTGCTCAACACCCTGTCCAGACAGGTTTTGCCACAATCTGTGACGCAGCCTGCTCCAGTGTGTGACCACCCTCAAAGCAAAATGTTTTTTCCATACATCAAGTTAGGATTTCCTGCATTCCAACTCGTGTCCATTTCCTCTCATCCTTCCACTGTGCACAGCCGAGAAAAGTGTGGCTCTATCTTCTCTATATGTGTTGTATTTGTTATTTTAAAAATACTAAGTTTGTTTAAGAGGTAATTTATTTAACTATGTAATCATGTTATATATAAATATATTTCACCTGATGCAAAGAACTATCCATGTTGATGGAAGCAATCTTAAAAAACAAAAATGAATCATGGCGCTCTCGAACTAGGATCACTATTTTAACAGTACCTGTAAGCCTGGATTTCCTTGTCTTCCTTTTTCTCCTTTCAGTCCCTTCAGAAAAGAAGCACATTTTCTTAAAATACACATCTATCTGGAAGATGTAATTAAACTATCAAAAATAACGCAAAGAGGTAAACCCTAAAATCTCATCTTAAATCAGGCCAAATCAATCTGAAAAGTTACTTATCAAGAGTTCAGAGCTGAACCTGTGCAGAAGGATACAATTTCTACTCTAAACACAGAGGGGATCTGAGTAGTGACATGATACTCTTCTTTTTCTTGTAGGTATTTCCATGACTTTTAGATAACAGGGAAGAAAATCCCACTTGTTTTAATACAGCAGGTAGGCAGAGGCCAGGTGGCATTACTTTGACTATGAGCATTTATGTGATCCCACAATGCCTGGGGCAGGCAGGGACAGAGCCCATCCCAGGACAGTGCTGGGTCATGTCCCAGGCCTCTGGGCAGCAGCACAACCCACATCCCTGAGCCTGCACCACTGCCAGGACCACATAGCTCTGCACCAAATTTCAATAGCCTGGTCAGCCTCAGAAACGCAGCTGGAAATTCATACTGGACGGTTTTCCTTGAAGAACAGTTAGGGCTCACTGCTGCTATTCTTCAAGCAAACCTTCTGTGGAGCTTAAACCTTAAAAAAAAGCTCCTGAATTAACACATAAGACTTGTATTAATAATGTTGCCAGATGATTTCACTAGAAACAAAGTTAATATACCTGAATACCACTTTCACCTTGGTTTCCTTTGTCCCCCTGTAAAATATTAGAAGAAAAGTCTCCATTGTAACATGATTCATCTCAAAGACATGTACTCTATGTTTTAATTTAACACAGTAAATACAAAAGAAGCATTTAATAGCTTTTATTTATACTGAATGAAAACAAATCACTTTATCCCCATGTACACAAACTGAGAAAAGTTATACCAGGAAGGGAATCTGTCATAGAAAGATCAATAAGAAAAGTGGATACTCATATACCAAATTAAAATTAAAAAATACAACATAATGAGGTAGAAAATCCAGCAGGATTTTATCCTCTCAGTGTATGGGAGTGTAGAGGATGTAGGCAGGGAGGAGGGTAGTATTTCTGATGGGTTAAATTTCATCTGAATGCTAAGCACTAAGTATGCTTGCATACCCACAGAGATCAGAGTATAAATAATTTCTATAAACTCACTGAATGCAGAAGTTATACACAACACACCAAAGAAAAAATATTTTTTTAATCAGAAAAAAAAATATTTAAATTTAATCAAAACTGTGTGAGGACTAAGTTCCTCTTACACTCACTCCTTTTGAGTTTCATTGAAATGTTTATAGTAAGTAAACATTAGTGGGGTGACTGGCAATCAGATGGTGCAAATGGTACTTAAAAGGCAGGTATCTAGGTTTATCAAGTTGTTTGAACGCCATCTAATTGACACTGGAGAAACAGGCACCTCTCAGAAACCATTCATGCTATTAACGGCAGAGGTATAAAATATGTACTCCTCAGAACATGCCTATCTCTCATCATTGACCGAAAAGCAAACTTAAAGTTATAGGAGATGGCTCCTGCCCGAACTCTGACCTCTTAAATCAGTGTGACTCTGTTTAAACAGACATGAATCAAAATGTTGGGCCAAGAACACAGCAACTCATGAAACAAAAGAGCCAAATGTGTGTGTCTGGTTGTTTTTTGAAAAAGAAGATATTTAGTTAAATGTTAAACAGTAGTAAAGAGGAGATTTTGCCCATGATAATATTTTCCTGATCAAAAATCCCAGAACGTAAGAGGGTATTTATGCCAGCTGTATTTGGTTGTATTGTCCTTGAATGTAAAATATTTGGGTTTGTTTCAAGTTTTAAAATAAGCTATAGCTGAAAGGTTTCACTTTTACTGTCAGATACCCAAACTGCAATTTTTTCCCTGAATAATTCAAGACTTTGTCATACTTATGACTTGTAACTCCTGCCAACCAACAATACATATTATGACTTGCATCTTCATATAAAATGAATAATGACTTTTGCAAAAGCTTCTTCAGCTTAAAATTTAGAGAGGTTCCATAAATTCTAACAAAATCTCTCTACTTAAAATCAGTCTTACTGTCTTGGTACCTGTACCTTACATGACCCGTAGATACTAAAACTGAATATATGGTGATAATGAAACAAATTAAACTATTGTTATGACACTGACTCAAGACACACTTCCATTGGGCTTCAGTACGTTTTGAAAGACTTAAGCCAGGAAATCTTTGTCCTTATGTGCTCTGGAAATCACTGTTTTGAAACTGGTCAGAAGACTAATTTTTCTACATCTTGTCTTAGAAAATGGAACTCTGGTTTGATTATCTCATTTAGCTGAGATAACCTCATCTAAATTTGGGTCTTTCTCTAGCCTCCATTGACTACGGAACTTGCTTCAGTTGTCTAAACATTGGGATTTTAGATGCCCTAGGCAACTCAAGGCATCCCCATATGTGCCTACTGACATCTGAAATACTCTAGCATACTTAAGAGATCCATACATGGCTGCTATATATAATACTGGACATACAGTAAACCTGTGCCCTTCTGGAGTAGAAGCTGAAGTCTAGTGGAATACCTCTGCATGGTCTTTTCATAAAACTTTAAATATAACACCACCCTTCTAACTTACTGCTTCTTTACCCTTCAACTTTTCTTTCCGTAGCGAAGTACCTGATTCAACTCTATTTCTGTAATGCCTTTATATGAAGGGCTTCATCCTTCAAAAAATGGTCCTTTGCATGGCTGGTAATACTACACAGATGCGTTATAATTTTTTACTAACTGCTTATTTCTATCTGACACCTTACCCGAGTTTCCTTTGCTTCTACAGGATTTCCTGTGTATTCTGAAAACTGTAATTTGAATATGTAATGGAGGAATCTTTGCCCTAGCTGAGACTCCAGTATTTCCCAGGAAATATTGCTAGACTTCCAACACAAGTGTCAGATATATTACCTAAACACACTTAATTTATTGTTACATATTTTTTTTCTGTATATTCAACTTTGAAATTATAAAATCAGTTCAAATGTATTCTAAATTTTGAGTTAACTTATTGTGTTCATTTAATTAATTTAAAAGTAATATTAAATTTTTAAATTTAAAATTTACATTTAAGTACTAAATTTGGACTGATAGCAAATATAGCAACATTTCTAGCCTCAACAACTTGTTGCTTGAATAAATGTCTAGCTTGAATAGTTGCAGGTAAAACTTGTTAGTTATGGTAAATTATATTTTAAGGAAACAAGTCTATCTGTTACATGACATCAGATCAGTTATATTGCTCCAAAGGAACAGTATAACATTAAAATAAGGTTTATACTTTTATATGCCAATTAAGAAACTCACCATAAAAAAATAATCTTTGTCATATTTTCCCACAAAAATACAGTAAAATAACGAAAGTAATATCACTACTCATTATCTTGCAAAGCAATGAAACATTTAATTTTTAGGATGCACATATTATTGCTTTAAAAGTGTCCAGAATAAAGAAATCTTAATTAAAATTTAGACTAAAAATGTAATGGATACAAGTCAGAGCTTCAGTTACAATTAGAATTAATTGATTTACAGCAATGGAACTAATTTGACTTCAACCACTTTTGAACCATGAGAGCTGACAGGTGTGCAACTCTAGAATTATACTCAAATCATGTTATTGAAGATAACAGTGACTATTTTTTCCCCAGCTGTTTCAAATAAACATGTGTTTCTGTCACATAAATTTGCCTAATAGCCTACGTAAAGTATGAATTCTTGGTTTTCTCTTTCTTGGTTGAGTTATATAGATGAAAGGTGCTGTCCTGAAAAAACATCATCTAGAAAACACTGTTCTGTTAAGTTCTTTGCAGTTACCCACAGGGCACAAAGAGTAATGATTTTCAATTACTTCTAATTTTCAGGTTCTTAAATTCCATTCTACAGACAAAGCATAGCTGATTTTTCCTCAAGAGACTCAGTTCACAATCCAGTGAGTTCTGTGAGTTATAGTAAGATAAAAATAAGTCAGTATTTTAAAACAAGAAATATTCTAGGGGCTTTCCAGCTTCCAGTCAAATGAAAAGTCCTGCCTTACTGGCTGAGACAAAACTGAGAGGTTTCAACCACACAGGAGATTTTTAGTAGAATGCTGTCATCTTATAGAAGAAAATCTCTAGGAAAGCATTTAATGTAATTACAGCTTTAAGTTATGCAAAAAGCTATGTGCTTGAATTTCAAAACATACCTAAGAACATTGCTTATAATCTTTTCAACCTGGGACTCTTTAAAGACATGTGACTGCCAGAAAACCCTACATACCTACACTTTAAAAATAAGGATGACTATCCAGATAAGTCAAACACCAATATGAAATTTTACAATGTGTTTGCAAAAGAGTTCTTCAGCAAAGAAGAATTTCAGCACAAGCACATCTATAGCAGTGTTTGAAAGATGTAAGGCTGCACCAAGAGATGGTGGGACCCTTGAAGGCATGATTTTATGAGAACTCGGTATGCAAGAGGAATAAACATAGGTTCATCTGAAAAGGAGAAATAATTTTCAACCTGTACAGTAGAAGTAGGATCCATCTAAGCTAACTTTTTCCATCTAACATTTAATTTAGTTAATTGTCTAGGCTTCAGCTATAGTCAAAGAAAGACAGAGATGTGAACTAATGACCCCCCAAGGAGCTTAAACTCTCTCAGCTAAATATGGAGAGAACCCAGACAGCTTGTTTAGATCAGATAACTCGTAATGGCTAAGGCTAATTGAGCTGAATCTGTCCCAGCTGTCTAGGGTTAATTACTCCAGTTCTTACAGGTGCTCCACAAAAGACTTTGTACAATAGACTTTATAGATGTAGCACTTGCTATAAGATATAAGATTAAGTAAATATAGAATCATGGATCATACCATTATGTACTGCAATTCATAATGGAAATTTCATTAATACCTATGTTGTAGCATTTTATGTTAACAGTTTCTCCGTTTTGGCCATTCTTGCCTCCCTATGAAAAATTATTGTTTTTCTAAAGAATGAGCCTTCCAAAATATACCAACCGTTCTCTAGTAATAATGATGTATTTAGAAAAAGGATTTGCTTTAATAATGATCACTTATAAGAAAAGCACTTCCAAGAAAAGATGCAATTAATCTAAAACTGGAAAACACACTTACCTTTATACCCTGGGTTCCAGGAATACCTGGGTAGCCTGGTTCACCCGGAGCACCTGGTACTCCTAGTTCTCCCTGAGTAATACAATAGCTTTGTGTTAGACATGTGCAGTGTGTAAAAACATATATTGCATGTTTTCTCAAGGTCACATGATATGTTTAGCTATGATATTTTGCAGTTTTATAACTGAGGATGATTGAAATGTTTGGAGAATTTGTGAAGGGATGTTGAATACAGAGAAGCCACAAAAGGGGCTCCTAATTCTTAACCTTATTTTTCCAGTACCTATCTTTTTTAATTGCCTTTTAATACAGTTGATGTTGATTTTTCAAAATTACACAAATAAAACTATCTGAAGTAATGGCAATGTTTGCCAGTTTGAACTTCATGAATAGCTGACTTACATTGCCTAAAATCTAGGATAAAATTAGTAAGAATAAGCCATCAAATGAATTCTGATGCAATTTTACGTTAACTACTGTTTTATTTCGAAACAAACTGCCTCGTGACTAATCACAGAAAATAATGGAAAATCAGTATATCACGTAAAAGTAGATTAATCCCTTCTTTAACTAGAATACGTCCAGGTTCATATTTACCTTAGCTCCTGATGATCCTGGTTTCCCCTGTATTCCAGGTTCGCCTTTATCACCCTATACAACAATATAAGAGTGGTGTCACATGTGGTATGACAAGCAAACAAACAGACACTGCTGGGAAACTGGCTCTTAAAAACAGGCACAGGTAGTGACTGAAAGGCCGAAGTTCTGCTCCCTTACAGGAAACCTGATGTTTCAACTTTCTCTCAGTAAAGATGAGATACTGATGACAAAATGCCATCTGCCAGTCTCTGCTCACCTGACCCTTACCCACCTGCCTAATTTCCCTTTCCCCATCATACCATGTTTCTCTGTACTGACTTCACATTTCCACCACCTTATTTAATAAAAATATGAGAACTCTTGGACCTGTCTGAGCCAAAATATTTATTTATGTTCTGGTTTTTATTGTAGCCTGTGAATTAGGCATATATTCATTATGAGGATTCTGTAAGAATCACCGTATATTCTGAATAAGATAAATACACACAAAAAAAAAAATTTTTCACAAATGAAAATAAAGCTAATTAATTTTTAGTCATTTCATAGGTATTCAGTCTATCTTCTTGACCATAGCAAACACTGACCACTTTAAAAAATGCTACCTTCAGTATACAATTTTAAATAAATACGTATGTACTTTTGGATATAAAATAAGGTTATGGGTGGAAATGGATCTAAATGTAAATGCAAAGTTCAGGAAATAGATTCTATATTCCTAAATATTCTCTAGGACATACAATTCAGTGCTTACTGGCCAAAACTCATCTTGGATTAAATTAAAAGGTTACACTAGCAGATCTGAATTTATAGTATCTGTTTTAGTTTCTGAGAGCATGGGTCAAATTAATTCTTGCTGTAGCTGCAGTGCAATCAATAAAGTTACATCTGAAATAAATTTGGCTCCTTGGCTGGAAAAAGCAGCACGTAACATTATTTAACACAACTAAAATATAAATAAATGTAACATGGGCAGAAAGTTCTGATGTATACAGAGAATTATCTGGCTCCCAGCATAGCAGAACATTTTCCAGGACTGTGAAGCTGGAAGAAAGTCTCGTGACCATTTCTGCAAATTGTTCCAAACCTCATGGGATGACAGGCACCATTTACTGAACCATATTAAGCTCTCTTGAGACTGAACTATCATATAAGGTAATATAGGGAAAATCATACAGCTACTTACCGATGTTCAATATATCAAAAAATTAAGTGAAAAATGCTGGCGTTCTGTCATCTATAAAGCAGTCATTTATCAAAGCCACAAGCAAATTAACACAAACACTTACCTTAGGCCCAGGAGCTCCAGGTAGACCAAATGAGCCTTCTGGTCCCATCAAACCCTATTTATTTGTGAAAAAGGCAAAGACATTTCTGTACAAAGCTAATGGCTTCAGTATAGTGTATTAGTATTATATTTCTATAGTGAAATAAATAGGACAGGAAATACAATGTCTTTCATCATATTACTATGCAGGCTGTAGCTCTGATACAGCATAGTGGATTATTAAGACCTTCTATGGCCTAAGGAAGGGCTTCTGTGCAATGGAAAAAAAGATGCAGGAAAAAAGCACAGCGCTGTCAAGAATCACTCCTGAGAGAAAAAATTCCGCAACTCAAAATCCCGCCTGTGTCATCTAATCTTTAACATATCTTTAATATGTCCTTAGCTATAATTGAAAGTGAAACAAGAGTTTCTTAGCTTCCATTTAGTGTTCTGAAAACCAGCAAAAGTATATGTGGCATTTCGTAACTCCTGTTCTTTCTTACTGTGTCCCTCAAAGGTTGCCACGTCTTGACTCCTTTTGCAACCTTTGTGGAGATTTATCAGGAGCAGTTAACTTTGGGGCCACACCTTTGCATCTTCTGCAGAATCTTCAGGATTGAACTGTTCATTCAAGAACTCAGTGGCTTCTGCCATTTCAGATCATGACACTTCAGCGCATGTCGCCAGCATTGCCAAAACAGTCCTTTGGAGTCCTCTCATGGAAACGTGGTGATAAAGGCATGTTTAGTTGTCTTTGTTCCACACAAAAAATAAGAGCTAAAGGGTGTTAAACCATCAAACAGCTGGCTTTCTTAATTTCTGTTTAAAGCTACTCTCAAGTATACATTAGAAAAGAAATCTTTTTTTAAAATCATAATTTCCAGGAAAGAACTCCCATTTATAGTATTTTCCACATCTGGTATTAACATATGTTTTTCTCACCACTTCATCTCACTTCTCTTTGACTCTAGAACTGCATGAATCAATAAAACCAATATATTGTTATTATTTTATTTGGACTTGCATATATACTCTGAAATATGATCTGCTCTAAAGGTGTACTTAAGACACAGCATAAAAAAAAAGCATAATAATACAGAAAGTCAAACAATTAAATAAGGCCTGGAAATCAAACTTGTCAGAGATGAAGTTTTATCAATGATTCTAATTGATAGTGTTTTCAAAAATTACTGTTATTATTGTTATTTAATCTTTGCTTTCATACAGATAAAAACAACAACCTTCCATTTAGTACTAAATGTTAGGAACTGTTCAGTTCCATCAGACCTCCCTGAAAAGTTACATGTGATCAAAAATAACTGTATGTCTACAGTAATTTGTTACACAGACTGTAACTGTTTTGCCAAAAATATTAACTTTCTTTGCTAAAACTAAAAGGATGGCTTTGTTTTTGCAAAAATTCAAAAATTCAGAATATTTGCAACAAGAAGTAATTCTTTGTAGCCAGAGTTTTCAGCATTTCATCAATTTTCTGGTATTTCACCTGTGCTTTAGTGTTAGCTGAGGCAGCAAAGAATAACCCAGGTTTCTTTCCTGCTGTGTTATAAGAAAGTACTGGTCACCAAAACATAGCAATTTGCTATTTAGGCCATAGACACAAGTCTGTGAATACAAATAAATGATATCAATCACAAGAGTAACTTTGTTGCCAATTTTCCTCAGTCTCAGACTTGTTCCTGTTCAGTATATTGCACATAAAAATTCTTCTACTAAACTTCAGTTTCGCTAAAACAACTAATAATATCATACATCAAATAATTTCCAACACTTGCCTGAACTTTAAAGATTAGAATCATAGAATCACCCAGGTTGGAAGAGACATTTAAGATCATCAAGTCCAACCGTCAACCTAACACTGCCAAAACCACCACGAAACCATGTCCCTCAGCACTACATCTACCCGTCTTTTAAATACCTCCAGGAATGGTGATTCCACCGCTGCCCTGGGCAGCCTGTTCCAATGTTTGATGACCCTTTCAGTGAAGAAATTATTCCTAATATCCAATCTAAACCTCCCCTGGTGCAACTTGAGGCCATTTCCTTTTGGCCTATCACTTGTTACTTGGGAGAAGAGATTGACCCCCACCTCACTACAACCTCCTTTCAGGTAGTTGTAGAGAGCAGTAAGGTCTCCCCTCAACCTCCTTTTCTCCAGGCTAAACAACCCCAGTTCCCTCAGCTGCTTCTCAGAAGACTTGTGCTCTAGATCCCTCACCAGCTTTGTTGCCCTTCTCTGGACTTGCTCCAGCACCTCAGTGTCTTTCTTGTAATGAGGGGCTTAAAACTGAATACAGTATTCAAGGTGGGGCCTCACCAGTGCTGAGTACAGGGGGACAATCACTTCCCTCATCCTGCTTGCTACACTATTTCTGATACATGCCAGGATGCCGTTGGCCTTCTTGGCCACCTGGGCACACTGCTGGCTCATATTCAGTTGACTGTCAACCAACACCGCCAGGTCTTTTTCTGCCAGGCAGCTTTCCAGCCACTCTTCCCCAAGCCTGTAGTGCTGCGTGGGGTTGTTATGACCCAAGTGCAGGACCTGGCACTTGGCCTTGTTGAACCTCATACCATTGGCCTCGGCCCATTGATCCAGCCTGTCCAGATCCCGCTGTAGGGCTGTCCTATCCTCAAGCAGGTCGACATTCCCATGTAACTTGGTGTTGCCTGCACTTACTGAGGGTGCACTCGATCTCCTCATCCAGGCCGTTGACAAAGATAATAAAGAGAACCGGCCCCAATACCAAGCCCTGGGGAACACCACTTGTGACCAGCCACCAACTGGATTTAACTCCATTCACCACCACTCTTCGGGCCCGGCCTTCCAGCCAGTTTTTGACCCAGCAAAGAGCACACCCGTCCAAGCCATAAGCAGCCAGTTTCTCCAGGAGAATGCTGAGGGAAACCGTGTTGAAGGCTCTACTGAAGTCGAGCTAGGCAACATTCACAGCCTTTTCCTCATCCACCAAGTGGGTCACCTTGTCATAGAAGGACATCAGGTTAGTCAAGCAGGACCTGCCTTTCATGAACCCATGCTGACTGGGCCTGATCACGTGGTTGTCCTACATGTGCTGTGTAATGGCACTCAGGATGATCTGCTCCATAACCTTTCCCAGCACTCAGGTCAGACTGACAGGCCTGTAGTTCCCCGGATTCTCCTTCTGGCCTTGAATAGATAGGGAGACTGCAACAATCCATTCAACTCGCACAGTGGAGTTCTGCCCCAGCCCCATGGCTCCTGCAGAGCAGAGGGCACGTGCAGCTCCGCCATTAGATCTGCTTGTTCTTACTTACATAGAAAATAAGTCATCTTATCAAAGATGATGCAGTTAATCTACTATAATGTATTATTTGGTAAATAACGGTTTACTATACCCTATGTCATTTCTTTCCTAATTTTGGAATAGCAATTAACAATTCCTCTCCAGCTGGAGTAAAGTTTCTGAGGTCTGCTTCCACTCATAACCTAACACACAGCGTATTCCTATTAACCATTTGCTTATGGCCTATGTTCAGTGCCAGCTTTGTTACAGCAAGCGTAAGAAAATATTAATTTGGTTTTGGAACCCAACTTTGATTATATTAAGACTGTCTTAATTCACTTGTACATCAGGCCTGCTTCTTCACTTTTTCTCTTTTTATTTACGTAGCAAAATAAGGTTTTATTAATTTTCATTTCACTGTAAGGCTTAATTCAATTTGGCGGTTTTAAATCAAATTTCATGTTATCTATTGACCTCCTCACTTCTGAAATACAGCTCTCTTCATTGTGTGATCTTTTTTGCACTCGTTGAAGGCTACCTTTCTTTTCCAAAAACCATTGTGAAATTATTTTCTTCTCCTCAGACTCCTGCTCTGTGCTCTTTACTAGCACGTTAATCAGACAGTGGGAAGGGATCAGAAATGTGACTGGGGGATTTCTGGCTCTTTTCACATTGCCACTTCAGTGTAACCCTGTATTTCTAGTCATGTAACATACTGAGAGCCAACCCTCTACGAACTCCACACTAGATCACTTCTAGTTTATGCCCATACCAGTCCTTGGATTACAGAAGTGGTAAATGTTCATCACAAATGTCCCTCATTCATTTTATATCATACAAAGTGGAAATACTATGTGTACAGAATAGCTTTTTTTTTCCCGATCAGATATATGCATATATCTACATTGACATGCAAACATACACTAGTGAAAGCAAATCAGAAAATACATTTAGTGTAACTGAAGGTTGGACATACATCTGCAGGAAAAGGAGAAATAAAACCCAGTTGCCCTGGCTTCCTTTCTTGCACTTTTATTACTAGGCCATATTTAACATATTCCATTTAAAAAACTACAGGAAGATGACTACATGAAATAGTATGCTGCAAGAAGAAAACTTTCAGATGCAAGATAGGAAAAGCTTAAGAACATAATCTGAAAACTATGGCATGTAAAATTAAAAGAGAAGGGCATGTTCTGAATAAAAATAAAGAACAATTCAAGGACATAAAATGCAGCATTACTCTCCCATTTTCCAGAGCTGGCACTATTTATGTGGCAGATAAATTAATAAATTACTGACATTGGCAATGTACTAGGGATAGTTATTACTGAAGAAGAGCTTGTTACTGAAGAATTTTCCCAAGGTATTAATAGACCATTCACAAGCTTTCCATCTGTTTTTGCTGGAACAAACATATTCAGTGTGACTAATACAAGGAAAATCCCACTATCTTTTATGGCTGAAATTCCCTAATGCCGTATAACGTATCCAAATATTCCATGCCTCAATTTCCTACTTATTTTATCAGGTGACAAAAGATACATTAAATGAGTTGATAGGAAACATAAATAAATTATTTTCAAGTGTATTAAGAACCAGACATTTTTATCTAAATAAAATCTGAAGAAAATATAGTAGGTAAATTACTTGAATAAATATGTACACTTTGGAATCCCACAAGGCTTTATTATAGCTGATGATACAGCCTTCCCTCGGGCATTTTGTTCAACTTTGCTCAGAAAGAAATGGAGAAAAAATTTCCAGGAATAGGCAATAAAAGTGATTAGAGGCACAGGTGAGAGACCAAATGTGCCTGTGTTAACTAGGAGTAAGGACATTTTCACTTCCAGTTCAGGCAATGTTTCATCCAAATTTGATCTAAGCAACTGCAATAACTGGTTGTCAAGGAAATTTATTCTTTCCAGAGAACATCTTTAGGTGGCTGAAAAAGTCCTTTAAGTTCATGAAAAGAATATTAACCAGTGTAGTCACTTTATACAAAAGGGCTTCTGACAGCTGTATTGTAATGGTCGTGCCTGTGGTAGAGTCAGGAAAGGAAGAGCTGTTGGGTGGATGCAGGATAGATGTATATTGTGCAGGAAATTCTGAATCTATTGGGTGACAGAGTAGCCCAGAATTTGTAAAACTCAAAACTGGTTTCAATCGCTTTCCAACCAGAATGCACTGATTTTAATTGATCAGATATTTTATCAAGGAATTGTGAGCATGGAAAAAGAAGTGAGCTTTTCAATATATTTCTAGACATTCGTATGCCTATATATAATCTCAGTTACCTGGAAAGCAGAGTCAAGTTTTTTTTTAAACCTAGCATTATTCAGACAGCAAGTTCAGGGCTTTCTCCTTCGTCTGTGGTTATCTACAGAGATACAGGAAAAAGCACAAACCACACACGTAGTTCTTCAGAATTTTCTCTGATGAAAAACAGTAAAATGAAGTGCATAAATTAAGAAAAAAATAGGAAAAAACCACGAGATCTGTGGACTGTACAGCTTTGAAAAGTCTATTTACAGTTTAATAACCTCCTCAGCTTCTTCAAGTGATAATCCACATATCCATCTGGATTCCACGTGACTAAGCAGAACTCAGCACAATCAAGAGCATGCTAAGGTAAAGATTTAAGAGTCCTTTGTAGAATCAATGATCTTGGCATCATTCTGACAAATGCACAATTGAAACCAAAAGACCACCTCAAAAATGGTGAGGTTTACTTGTGATGGGATAGACGTACATCACTGGACAGACACACAGCAAGCCTTGACTTACAGGGCATGTGATCATTCCTCCCTTTGGAGGTCTGAACAACCTGACTAATTACAAATGAAATCTAGTACCTGATTTAAGTGCAATTCAGATGCAAGATCAAATAGAAACTTGGGAGGGGTCTGCAAATGTATTCTCTCCGAAAAGTAAAGTTAGACTACTATTCAGCCTTAAGCACTTGAAGTTCACCCACCTTCTGGCTGGAGAGAAAAGGCAACCTTCACAGAAAAACAGAGAACAAATGGCCAGTGAAAAACAAGAAGTCTTCCCACAACTGACATAACATTCTATTAAGTCAAAGACCCTCTCACCAAATAATCAACCAAATAATCCCATATAAAATGACAAAATCCCAATAAATTTGGGCAGAAAAAAACCCAGACATGCTTTCAGGGAGAGGGCAGTGGGTGTTACAGATAGTGAAAGGACTTTAACTGAGCTGATGCACATAATCAAAACTTCAACACTAAGATATAGTAAAAAATAGCAAGGATAGAAAGGACACAGATTTAGATTATCCTTAGGCCAAGTACATGCTCCATTTAGCCAGGTAGGCATATATTGCTCTTATTACCAGGAGTAATTGGAGCAGAACAGGCTCTTTGTAGAAATAAAGAACCATCCAGCATCCACATGTGTTGTAACTGGAGCATACAGTCTTCTTTGAATCCTTTATTGTCAAGTCTGCTGGGTGTAAGAAGAGCGTGGGACTCCTTATCGCCAAGCTCAGAAAATCCACAAACCAAAACTGTGTTAGCCGGCCAGATGTAGGCAAAATCTGGTAGACCGCATCTGAATTCATCTTTTGGTGATCCTTAGACAGCCATGGAAAAGGCATAAAGCATTATCTCTCTCTGTGACTTCAACTCCAAAAATGTAGAACTCTAAAGGAAAGCAGACTGTATTTCCAGTTGAAAGCCAAAGCGACAAAATTTTGGAAAACCCCATTCATTAAAATGACACCAAGAACAAATTTCTCACTCCTGATTTAATATTCTAAAGTGAATAAGAATGTCTGACATGATGTTCAAGACTTATATGTGACTTAGATATCTGCCAAAACAACTGCAGTATCTTCCCAGAAAAGAAAAACCCTTTCATTACTTTGCTTGGTGATGGAAATGATCATGTTTTCAGTCACCATTTGCTTATAGTGAGCCCTTAAACCGGGCTCCCCATAAACAAACTCCTCCTAAAGCTCTGAATTCCAATACATCAATGTGTATTTTCTTTTTGTCTGGAGAAAAAAGACTCCTGGTTTTGGGCATGCTTTCTGTCTTAGGAGGGAAATGTGCACCAGTAATAATCTGGACAGAGACATGCCATACCCTGAGGAGCATTCCAGCACTAGTATATAAATGACTCTTAGGCTAGTGGTTCCCTTCATACTCAGGTGGTTAATTTGGAATGCAGCAACACGTAGTTATGCAAGACTGCACGTACCAAGGTGGTCAGACATATGTACTGCTAACTTACATCCAAACAGGGATTCTCTTTAGAATGGGGAATGATTCAGTGGGATGTAAGCCCCAAATAATTTTGATATCAGGTCTGCCCCTATGTGGTCTAGAAGATGGTAACCTTAACTAGGATTTTAGAGAGATTCAGCAAAAAAGACAGAGGATCAAAAGGTCCACATTGAGATCCTTGGCATCCTCTTTCTTCAAGGTTCCTGTCACCCACCAAAATGAGGCACAAGCTACCACAGCAACCTGGATAAACACCACTGGAGTCAATGACAGCAGAAAAGAAAGGTCCCTGAAAAGATCATTCCTGTCCTGCAATGAAGGGTAGATACTGACAGTAAGATGGCCTTAGCAGTGTGACAGTAGGTATCCTGATGCCTGAGCAATGAACATCAAGCCTCTTTTAGAGAGTCACTGACTGTCCTGTATTTGACCTTGCAGATATAAGTATGGATTTCTTTAAGTTCAGAATGAGCCCTCTCCCTTTCTTTTACTTTTAACACAACAAAGTGGTATCTGAAAACCCTTTGTCTTTTGGAATGGATGAAATCCGGCCTGATGGCTGGATGTCAAGATGAAGTTCTCTACTGATGAAGCGTTTTCATCGGGAAAGACCCTGGAAAGAGATGGGGTAGATAAACTGACAGCCAAGTAAGCTACGAAACTGAACAATACAATCTGTTAACAATTGCCAAAATCCAAGAACCTGTATCAATGTTCTCTCACCTGTTGCCAAAAAATCAAGAGGCTTAATGTAAGAGCAAGGGCAGCAGAGGGAACAGTTCACAGCTTTCACCTGCAATTTCCACACTTCAAATATGTCACCAGAATAAAAACTTACATTTGCCATAGCCTTGCCTTTCGGTGCTGATAGAAGGAATATCGTGACTTCTAACCATAGCTTCCCTATTTAGGAATAAAATGGTCAGCGCCATTTGTAGCTACAATGCAGGCATCACTATCTAAGCTTCTCAGTTTCTTCTTCTGCTTCATTAATGCCATCTGCTTATTTCTAATGATTTTTCTGAAGCACTATCTAGAGCATTTCCTTCTTGCTCTTATTCAAATCCCTCAGCTTTGTTCAGATAATTTCATTTACTGCTTCCTTTTACGCTTCCATTTCAGACAGAATTAATTAGCAAGAGAATTATTACTCTGAGATAAATTTTTGTAAGAAGTGTTTATATGTTAGTCTCCTATTTATCAAAGCAATGCTATCAAAGCATTTATAAGAATCTGATACTTCTTCTCAGTTCAGATATTAGAAAACTGATCACTATTGTTATAAAAATCAAAATCACAGACAGAGTTGGACTCAGTGATTATTTATCTTCATATGCATTTTCCAAGCTAATGAAATTAAGCACTATCTTACAGTTTCCCATGTAACCATATTTATCCCAGTAATAACACCACAGAAATGCTGAAATTTCGCAATTCAATATTTTACTGAACTGCTTTCTTGGCTTCCTGAGAAATTGAAGTTTCTTCCATTTGGACTGGCCGTGGACAAGCTCATTACATGCACAACATATAGTGAATCCCAAGATGAAGCAACAAGGCAAGAAAAAAGCAAGCGATCTTCTTCCCATTGATGTCACACATTAAAACATTTGCATATGCCATTCAGCTATAAATCAAGAAGTGTTAACTGATGTTTCCCCGACAATTCTGTAGCCTGAATACAACTGCATAAAATCTCTTATACTACCATATGGCTATATACACTAAGAATAAACAACAAATTTCTTAGAAGGTTAAAACGTTTTAGTCATTTAGTGCTCCATTGTCCATAGAGATAATAGCATCAGTCTTAATTCTGTACTTAATTCTCTACAGTATTTAATTCATTCTAGCAGTAATAGTCTATATTGATCTGCTTGAGGTTGAATATAGGGTGAAACATAGGTTCTTTAACTAAATAAAAAGTCACAGCAAACAGCTTATTTATGATGCTAAGCCATGTATCTCTCAGGAATGTCAGAAGCATTTTAGTCAGCAAAGAAGAGAAAATGTATCAGCAAAGAAGACAAAATATCTCAAGCACAAAACGAAAACTGCAAAAAGACATGTTCACAGTGAGGATGATTAATAATGGAACCACGTAAACGTTGTTGAACTTTCCAATAGAAAAAATAATTATTTTTAAGGCAGCGTATGTACAACTAATGATGAAATTCCTACCAATTAATGAAAGATCTCTAGTTTTAAGCAACTGTCCCTTTTGCCTTTAAAATTTCCATTTTTTAAAGTCTATGTATACTTGCACCAACTTTCATAACAATTATTTTACCACTGTGATTTCTGAAGGATTATAAAGAATACAGAAATCACCCTAATCAGATAGTAACAAAGATGTGGTAAGCTGGACTGTCCAAAAAGAATGAATTATTTTCAGTTTCCTAGATTCCAAAATAAAAATCTCTCTTTAAGCATTTTGGGAATTCACTGATCTCAGCTATTCTCACAGTCTTTGTCAAAAGAGCACTATCACAAAAGCATCCTGAAATTCATCTTCAAGGATTCATTGCAGTCAGGAAATCACCAATTTAAAAAGAAAAGTGGGTATATAATATTATCACAGAATCACAGAATGGTAGGGGTTGGAAGGGACCTTTGAAGATCATCTAGTCCAACCCCCCTGACAAAGCAGGTTCACCTAGAGCAGGTTGGACAGGAACGCATCCAGGCGGGTTTCAAGTATCTCCAGAGGAGACTCTACCACCTCTCTGGGCAGCCTCTTCCAGTGCTCTGCCACCCTCAAAGTAAAGTTTTTCCTCATGTTCAGATGGAATTTCCTGCATTCCCATTTGTGCCTGTTGTCCCTTGTCCTGTCGCTGGGCACCACTGAAAAGAGTCTGGCCCCTCCCTCTTGGCACCCTCCCTTTAGATATTGATAAGCATTGATGAGATCCCCTCTCAGTCCTCTCTTCTCCAGGCTAAACAGACCCAGGTCCCTCAGCCTTTCCTTATAAGAGAGATGCTCCAGTCCCTTTATCATCTTCGTAGCCCTCTGCTGGACTGTCTCCAGTAGTTCCTTGTCTTTCTTGAACTGGGGAGCCCAGAACTGGACATAGTACTCCAGATGTGGCCTCACTAGGGCAGAGTAGAGGGGGAAGATGACCTCCTGTGACCTGCTGGCCACACTCTTTTTAATGCATCCCAGGATACCATTGGCCTTCTTGGCCACAAGGGCACATTGCTGGCCCATGGTCATCTTGTTGTCCACCAGGACTCCCAGGTCCCTCTCTGCAGAGCTACTTTTGAGCCAGTCAACCCCTAACCTGTACTGGTGCCTGGGGCTATTCCTCCCTAGGTGCAGGACCCTATACTTGCCCTTTTTGAACTTCATTAGGTTCCTCTCTGCCCAACACTCTAGCCTGTCCAGGTCCCGCTGAATGGCTACAGTCTTCTGCTGTGTCAGCCACTCCTCCCAGTTTTGTGTCATCAGCATTTTGGGGGGAATTCACAGATTAGACTTAGTCTGATCGTATTTGCCAACCTGAAAACGCTAGGTTGCTACTGTATCTGCCGTTGCTTGTTTGCTTATTACAAGTAGAGAATTATTGGTTCATAATAACATAATTTTGCAAACTTACAGTATCCCCTGGTGACCCTTTTGCTCCTGGTTGACCCGGTGGTCCAATTTCACCCTACATTTTTAACATAAAGAGAAGAATTCTGTGACTACTGTATGTATAGTTAAAATATTTGTTAAATATTCTTTAATTATGCAGATTTATTTCGTTAGGATTATTTCTCAAAGTATTATGAAATTAACTTTGTTACTTCTAAATTATTAATTCCTTCTGGAATAGCTGAAATAAAACCTAATGAGAGATTTTCAAAAATGCCACAAAGAATTTGGAGCATGTCTCCATTCATTTGCAGCATGATTTGATGTCCGAAACTCCCACTATGAAAACTCTCCTCTGAGCACAGACTGAACCCTTACTTTGGAATGGGTATATATAGGCACAGTTTTAACTGTGTTTTGAACTCTTAATAATACCTTTTGTCCTTTCGCTCCTTGATTTCCAGGGATTCCAGGAATTCCCTGAGGGGAAAAAAGAAAACCTTTTAAATATATAGAATAGTTTCTCCAGAAATAATATATAACCCCCCTCGCCATAATCTTTGCCATATGATTGGGGTTCAAAATATGGGCAGGAAATAGAAAATCAAAAAAACACATAAGAGAAAAGAGCTTCAGCTGGAATCATGCAAAATATTTAATCTGGGGATACAGTGCAACACTAATGTTCAGTTGCTCCCCGGCGCTTTCATGCCAGAATTTCATGTCTGCCACTGGACAGGTTCACGTGCTTCCAGTTGCCCACCAAGGGCTGCAATGCTTTACTGAATATCCTGAGAGACACAGGGAAAGAAACCACTTTTCATTAACCATAAGATTTCCCACATAAGATAGAGCAAAAGTCCTGGTCAACAGGACCATGACTATGACAAATCCTATTTTCCTATCTAAAATACAGTGATTGTAACAGAACACAAGAGATACCTATAAGTATATTTGATGTATGCTAGCTTCCACCTCCATAAATACTTGAAGATCTCTGTCATTTCCTCAGCATCATTGCTCATTTTAGCTCTACAGTAGATCTCACAGTTTTCTTACAGAGATCATTTACTTGAACATAATTCGGTTTTAAAACAAAACTCCACATATACTTAAAACTGTAGTCTACATCCAGTTAGTCTACTTTTCCTCTCAAGTAAAACTATTCAAATTTATTGGACAGACACTGTTCTTACTTGTATCATCATTAATCTGTGCTAAGGATTTGGCTTAAAGACTTTACATTTTAATCTAAACACCACCAAAAGAAATGCATTCTGTGGGAAAAAAAAATAACATGAATGTAACAACCAGGAATAACCTGATAGTTTCCATATGGATTACATCTGTGCAATGCTGGCTTGGAAAAGATAGTTTCATTGTTTTGCGGTTTACACCCAGCTTCTAGTTAATAATGACCCCATCAAGAAGAAACAGTTCATTGGTCAATGGCACATGAGTTAACAGTGACATCCTGAGTATTTTACAGGTCATCAAAACTCCAAGGTACCTATCATTAAAAGAAGAGATCAAAGAATACAATAAAAAGAACTGGAAAACAATGCTTCATTCTGAGACTTCTACTCACACTGTAACATAACTCTTCTTGCTAAACTTTTGTCCAAAACCATCTTAGATCTTTTGCATAAATAAAGAGATAGGAAATAGGGCATATTTATCACCACATTTAGGAACTTCCAGACCTGTCCATGAGTTCTCAATATAATTATTTAACAGTTAATTTCTGTAGCTATAAAATATAAAACTAAATTATAAATATCTGTACCTGTACTACAAAACAGAATTTCATACATGCTGAAAAAACCTCCCACTAGGCAGCAACCTTCTCGTACTGAAAGGATGTAGCAAAGCTTTCCATGGTTACATTTCTATGCTATTTGCAGGGCTGAGAGAAGATGGTTCCACATACTTATCAAACACAGCGCATGATTGACCATTATACAAGCATGCCTAAAAGAAGAAACACAATGTCCCGCTGAGCTGTGCTGAACTTTCTTGGCTAAAGAAATTGCAAATACAGGACATTTAACTTTACCTTTGTATCAGCGGCAAAGAAGGATAAAACTCAAAGAACAACAATTGTAAAACTAAGTCATATTTCCTTTTTTTTTTTTCTCCTTTTTTTCCTTCTGATTGACACTGCACTACTGAAGTGCACAGAACTTGCGCCCTTATTTCGGTGGGAGCTGGTCCAGACCCTTAAAATTCTCTTATGGTTCATTGACATTCACTCAGCTAAGAATGAATCTATCACTTACGCTAATGTGAGTGATTCCCAGAGCACATGGGGTGGAGATTTTCAGTTATTCTCCACATGTTAGTTGACACAAAAGAAGGAGAATGGAGAGGCTAATTTGGTCATAAAGAATGAGATTTTGCCATGAGAGTTATTTTTCTGTGTAGCTTCCATGGTTCAGTAATCACAAAGACTAATTTCTGTAGGATGAACTCCAGGATGCCTAAAAAACTAAATTTGGTTTCCTTCTCATTATCTATTCCCAATCTATTACTTCCTTTTACATGGATAATCCCCGGTTACGGCAGTTAGAATTATTTGCACTTTCGTGGAAGACAAGGTTAAAAAGTAGTTTAGATACCCTGGGCTTCTTCCCTAACTGCTAGGTCAAAAGCGAAACCAAGCTTTGGAAATGTGTCTTGTTCCTAAACAGAGATTTCACATGCAGTACAAATCCTCAGAATGTGAGCATTTTTTTGTCCACCATGAGTAATAAGGCACTTTTAATAAGAAGTTATGTTTAATAGGGTGACATAACACTAAAATATCAAAGAAACTTTACTCTAATTATCAAAAAATGTATTCTTACTTTAAAGCATGAGATGAAGCAACTAGTTTTACTCCATTTGTAAGATAAAAATGTAATTTTTGTGAAGAGTATACTGAAACTAAAATTATCACAAATGCCTGTGTTTAATCAAAACTTAATATGAAACAGATTCATCATGCAATTTTTCTGCCACTAAGGGAAACACAATGTTTGGAACTACTACAAATGGGAAAACTGCCACCCACTGGGAGTAACAGAATCAATGCTATGGAATAATTCATGATTCACTGGCCTACGGAAAAAAATTGCCTTTGGGGATGTCCTTTGCAAAGCTATCAAGCCACATTTTGTTCATATAAAATAAGAAAAAGGGGATGTAATTCTAGATTTTCTTTTCTTTGTCTTTACAGAAAACTTATTTTAAATGGTTTGTATTTGCCATATATGCAGTTATAATACCAATAAAACAGAGCATTACATTTCTGGCCAGAATAGCTAAAAATCACTGTCCTTTAGTGATTTCTGTCCTTTCATGAGCTGGACCATCTTACAATTCTGAACCAGTTAATTTGTTCCCCTTCTTCTTTTACATCAAATCTCATGTAAGGTTTATTCAGTGTTTCTTCATATTTAAAAATGAAGTTTATTGCATTACCACTGCCTCAGTTCTTTCAGCATCATCAATCTGACTTTCTCAACTACTTTCATTTCATTCAAATGCCTTCCTCCTTTCTCTGAAATTTTCCCTTAAACGGGAAGTCTTCCCTTACCCCGTAAAAGCCTGTAATATTATTCATTATTTTGGCCTTAATCAGCAAGTGCTATAATCACATGAAATTTAAAGCCAGCAAGATAGCCTAGTAAAGCTAACTCCTTGGTTTAAAAACATGTCTATTCTAAAGGTTCTCAACTGCAGTTTATCACACACTGCTGAGTTTGTGCCTAAAAACTAATGTGACCATGTATCAGTCTGGCAACTAACCAAGATTTTTTCTTTTTTGAGACACTGCTGTCTTTACCCTTTATTCAGCCTCCTTTGCCTGTTTAATAATTTATCTTCCACCCTGTGTTACCTATGTGTACCAAGAAGCCTGTCAGCTTTCTGAGCTCTTGTTACAGACCTGGGGAAGCTTTGCAGGGTAGCCCCAGGACCTACAGTGACACTTGAATGCCACGTAGGTAACTGAAATCATCTCTGGTGTCACTGAAGGTGGTGTGGGATAGCTGATCTACCCTTTGAAAAAGATGCCGGTCTGCTCTAAGAACGGAGTCATACATGCCAGATGTTGCAGTTGCCCTCATACATCACAAATGGCTCTCAGTGCCAATGCCCAGGTGACCAAATCCCTCACGCCTTGATGTTTCATTCTCTGGAGTAAAAATTATCTCTTTTTTTCCTTTTCTTTTCTTTGCTTGTTTGCTTATGCCTGGTGTGACAGGTCTGTATAGGTTCAGATAGCAAAAGCTTCTGACAAAGTCTTCACATTTGCTACGAATCATAAGACATACAAGTATAAACTAGGCTATCCAAAGGTAAAAGGAGCTATGAGTATGCTTTACTTGCAAGAAATAAAAATGTTTAGCCATGGGTCTCACAGCTTCATCACAGAATGAAGCTCATCTGGGTATGCAACTAAATCCCCTGATGCAGTCTTCCTCAGCTCCAGCCACCCAAGCTGGGACTTCAGAACACCCAAAAGGAAGAACTGGTTTCTATTGTGATGATGAGCTTCAGTGATGACACTTATACAATGCTGTATAAATATTCTATTTTATCTCAGCTTCAGCAATTTAAATAAATCTTCTATTCTTTGATAATACCTGGCAGATACAATGGATTTAACTGTAAAAGGAACACGGTTTCACAATCCCTGGAAAATCTTTCTTCTAGCTTTCATTAATCATAAAGTGTCTATTTTTGTTTTGGATTATATTAAACAGCTGCATTTTTTTCCATGCAGCCCCACAAAAAATCCATTAAGTAAATTGCCTGAGGCCTTATATACAGATCAACTAGGTGTAAGTATATTTTACTTAAGCCACAAGCTACTTTTCTCAAAATATTTTTCCCACTTCTTCTAACCAGTGTTATGGATTATTTGTATCTCCCTCATGCTTAACTTTATGCTTGCGAACAGCAGAAGAAACCATGCATAAAAACTTTTTCCAGAACAAAACAAACCAAAAATTTTTTTACTCCTAAAATGAATATCTATTAGCCTATTCTATTCTTTATTTTCTGCTACTGTCTTTAATATTAGCCATCTCTTCAGTGCCTGGTAGGACTTCATTAATTCAGTCCTTGCTGATAGCCCTAGTATGGAAAGTAGGAGTTTCTAGACTACAGATAACATGCATTACCATAACATCCTGTCTCTGGAAGATGCAAAATTATAGAGTATTTCCAAAATCTCCTCTGTTATGAGCAAACTGTTTTGCCATCAATTCCCCAAGAAGACGGAGAGAACACTAGTATAATTATCTTATTATTATCTTATTTTCTTAGGGTAGGTATACAAAACTATGCTCTTTCAACATACTGCTTTAAACAGGCTCCTCACTGAATACAGTATACCTGGACTTATTTCGTAACGTGTCAAACATTTGACAAATACTGTCTAGGACAAATCACTATGGAACAGTTTTTCAAACTATCCATTCTTCTTTCAACATCAAGACAAAAATACCTGAAATAATATAAATTTTCTCTATCAAAAATGATCGTGATTTTAAAAGTTATGATAAAACAATACTGCCTGTTTAAGCAGTGAGACCTTCTGAAAAAATGAAAAAGTAGTAAAATGTAAGGTAAACATAGACCCTTTATTTCAGATGTCATTATTTGGGGGGGGATAAAAATCTACCAGCTTCTCCACTATTATTGTTGAATATTGGTAAATACTATATTTTATTTTATGGCTTAAGATAGTATCTGCTTTCATATTCTATTTTTTATGAGGATGGTCAGTAAGGTTATTTTGCTATAACTCTACCTTGTTTAAATTGTACTAATTTTTAAAAAATGATCCATTGAGTAACATTTATAAACTTTTGTTAAAAGAAGGTCACATTCTACGCTGTTGCCCATTTACGTAACAAGAATTCAAACTGTATCCCTAATGATCATTCATAATTCAGGCAGTGACACAAGCTTCACAGAAGACTCCAGCAAGGCACTAAGAAACTGTAATCAGAGATTCAGTCGTAAAAAGTCCATAGGCTTTTTAAGAAGATTGCCAGAATGGTGCTAATTTTGACCCTACTCTTTCTTCAACAGGGTAACTATTAATCAGGGTCAGCTGAAGGATCAGGTTTAAAACAGATAAAAGTCATGAATACTGATAAAAAGATGGTTCTTCTAGTGTATACGAGTTCTCTGAATTATGTTTCAATCAAATGGCTTCTTCCACTCTGAAAAATCTGCAATTCTGATTCCAGGAAGACACTAAAGAACATTACATGAATTATAGCAATAGAACAAGATTCACAAAAGATATCTATCCACCCAAATGTTCCCATGATCCCTTTAAACACCTGAAAAATACAACTGTTACGTAGTACTGATCCTCACTTGAAAAAGCATATTTGATGATACATGAGAGATTTACTGGAGGTATGTAGAAAAGTACAACAGTCAAGATACTTTTTAAAAGATTACACCAAATCCTTGATAATCCTCATAGAATGAAAGACACAAACCCAATTTAGATAATGGATAAAACTTTCTACTGGGGAAATGTATGTAAAAGAAATTCAATGAAGCTATATATGCTACCACTGAGTAGCTGGAATTGATGACAAAGAAAAATGAGCCAAATATAAAGAAGCATTCCCACAGGCATAATGAGCACCCACTGGACCAGCATAGCAGCTTTAAATTAAATGCAGGAAAGGAAAAAGCATTACTAAGATCTTTGCAGTTGTAAGACCAGAGTTTGCAAACACTTTTTTTGGCAAATCAGTTATTAAAAATAAAACACACATATATTAAATGTGGAACACAGTGACCCCTGTTTCACTGCCAACAACATAGATCTTGGAAAACTGTACTCTGAAAGCTGGAAATACTAACAGAAAATTAAAACTGTGCATATCCTGACACAGGCTGAAACTGGTGTCACTGTTTCTTGTACATACCCTTCAAAATAATATGTGTATCAGACTTCTTAGATCTTTGTGGATCCAAAGGTGGCCAGACAAAACCCAAACCCCCAGCCCTGCAGGTGACACCGCGATGCCCTCCGCCTGTCATGCCAGGCACCAGCCGTACAGACTGTGCAAACCACCATCCAATCTGTCTAAAAACTTTATACTGACTTCTAACAGCTGACAAACTGACCCATGTTTGACACTTACACGTAAACACACTGATATTCAAGCAGTTACACGCCTTCAAAATGTTTTAAAATTTCTCCACTAAAATTATGGAGAAAAGCTTACGATGGGTCACACAATTTGAGCAATTTGCACACATAAAAGAGGGCAAGCTGAGGACAGCAAAGCCTCCCTGAAGGGCTCTGCTCCTTGCCCCCAACACGCCCAGCTGTCTGACACTACAAGAATCTCAGTTCTGTTCACACAGGTCACACTGATGTGGAAGAACACGATTTTCAGCCATCCCCCTTTCCTGTAGCAAGGAGTCACTCAGTTAAATTAGCAATGAGTAGCTTTAACAACAAATCATGTGTTTTTTCCATATGGTGCATACTGTGAAATTTGTCACAGGATGTAGCAAATGAAAACTGTGTAACTGTGTTCCAAAAAGGTCTGTAAAATTGCTAGAAAATTGGTCCATTGCTGGCTATTAAGTAGGATGGGCCAGCATGCATTTTGGCTAAGGAAGTCCCAAAATCTCTGACAGATAGAATCTGGCAGTAAATAACACGTGAAAAAAAATAATTTTCTCCATACTCCTATCCATTGTCAGAGAAAAAGTTCTGTGATAATTCCTTTAGTCTGAGTCTGCTTGGCAGTTCTTATCTGTTTAAGAAAAAAAAAAAAAAAAAAAAAA